>JAJAGP010001962.1:0-60245 GCA_025084515.1 Ancistrus triradiatus
ATAAATAAAGAAATAAAGAAAGACTGGGGAAAAAGACAATGGCAGAAAGAAATAAAGAGTGAAAAAGAAAGAAAGAAGAGAAAAAGACTAACACAAAGAAAAGAAAGAAAAAAAGAAAGAAAGAAAGGGGTAAAAGACAATGACAGAAAGAAATAAAGAATAAGAATAAAGAATAAAAAAGAAAGAAAAGAAAAAGGCAAAGACAGAAATAAAGAAAGAAAGACTGGGGAAAAAGACAATGGCAGCAAGAAATAAAGAGAGAAAGAAAGAAAGAGAGGAAGGAAGACAGGAAAAAAGACAATGCCAAAAAGAAGGAAGGACGAAAGGAAGCTGCATAGTAAGATTTATAAAAATGAGAAAAAATTGTTTTATGTAACATGATTTTAAAAAAGAAAGATACCCAGGCAAAAAAAGAATTAAGCAAGAATTATAGGAAGTGCGATTCTGATGTGTTTTATGACCAAGATATGAAATTTTTGTTAAAGGGATCCTTTAACTGTTTTCTTTCTTTTTTTCTTTCTGTCTGTTTCATTCCTTTTTTTTCCTTGTTCTTGTTCTTGCTTCTTTATGTCGTAACAGTGTCTGAGCTTTTTCTCTGTTTGTGTTTGTGACAGTCTGGATTTAAATAGACACACTATTCCACGTCGCAGGCGTCTGTTCTGTGTCTGCTGCTGCTGCTGCTGCTGCTTAGCGGGCCGCGCTCGAGCTCGCCATGTGCACCATGTGGCAGTTTACTGGGTACCGGTGTGTGCCCGGTTGTTTTGGTTCGGTAGTAAATAATGGAGGAACACGGCGCAGACGAAGCAAACATGGTGTCAGACGGCCGCAAGCAGAGATGCTCTCTCTCTCTCTCCCTCTCTCTCTCTCTCTCTCTCTCTCTCTCTCTCTCTCTCTCTCTCTCTCTCTCACACACACTCTCTCTCTCCCTCTCTCTCTCTCTCTCTCACACACACTCTCTCTCTCACACACTCTCTCTCTCTCTCTCTCTCTCAGTGGGTTGTTTTTCTCGTCCGTCCTCTCGCACTCTTTTACAGGCTGGTTCACATCTTTGATAAGTCGTGTTCGGCATTCCTGAACATTTATCTCTGGTTTTCTTTCAGGAAATCAGCCGGTCTGGAGTACCTTCTGCGTGCCACTTCCCCTTCTGCGGTGCCATCAAATGCAATGGCACGGATTTAATGAGCCGCTCTGATCTAGGGCCGCATTCTCGTTCGTTAGGCGCATTAGCGACGCAAAACGAAAAGCAGACGACTGCGACACGCAGACCTTTCCTAAGCGGGTTTATGTCTCGCAGTGCTCAGCGTTTGCCCGAGCGGTAGATCTCTCAGCGAGAAATAAACCGATGCCTCAGCACAAATAAGTCTGAAAGCAGCCAATTCCTGAAACGCTGTTTCTTTGATGTCGCAGATCGCTAACATTCTGCCCCGATTATGTCCTCTGTGCTGCAGACATGCTGCTCTCATCAGCGGGAAAGAACCCCATCAGTAATAACCACCACATGGCCAACTTTTGTCTGTGTGGCTTTTGTTCTGTAATAAAACGCGGCTAGAACAGCTCTGAGTGTGTGTGTGTGTGTGTGTGTGTGTGTGTGTGTGTGTGTGTGTACTGAGTTTGAGGCAGGTCCAGAAGTTAGCACTTGCTTTGATGTGACTGTAAGATTCATTACATTTTGCTTCTATGTGTATGTACGCACCCGCAGTGGACTTTGCTGAACTCTCTGGCAGAACTTCCTGCTCTCTGTGGTCATCACGCCTGGCATCCTGGCCTCCACCATCACATCTGGCCGCCTACACGTTCAACAGATACACACAAACACACACCGCTCGCTTCCTAGCATCCAGTCCAAGCTCGAGCTTCCCCTCAAATCTGATCTAAGGACGCATTTTCTAACCCACATGTGCTAGAGAAAGAAAGGAAGGAAGGAAGTAATGATGTGAAATGAAGAAAGGATAAATAAGAGTAGATATATAATAAGCTTCATAAAGAGAGGGCAAAAAGTATAAGTAAGTGTATAAGTACGTGGTGTGAAGGAAAGAAGAAAAGGAACGGAAAGTAAGACATAGGGACAGAAGGTAAGATTCAAACAGAGTGAAGAGTTAAAGCAGGAATGAAGAGAAAGAAAGGAGAGAAAAAAAGAAGGACAGAAAGATATACAGACAGTAATATTCCAAAGTGAGATTCAGAAAGAGTGTTTTATTAAAAAAAAAAAAGATTTCAAAGAAAGAAAAACACAGGCAAAAAGCAAGGATGAAAGAGAAAATGTAGGATTCGAATAGAATGAAATAAATAAATAAAGAAAGAAAGAAAGAAAGAAAATATGTATAAATAGTAAGCAAAAGTTGGCATTAATAATGATCTGAAATAAAGAAAGGATAAAATGTAGTGTTATCAAAAAAAATGAAAGAAAAGCAAAAAAAAGGAATACAGAGAGAAAGTAAGATTCATACAGAGAGAAAAAAAGAAAGAAAGATGAGATAGACTGTTTCATGAAATATTTTTTTAAAAAGAAAGAAAGACACAGATAAAAAAGAAAAAGAGCAAGACTGAAAGAGAAAAGGTAGTATGCAGATGTGATTAAAACTGGTTTAAGAGACTGGTATGAGAAAGAAAGAAAGAAAGAAAGAAAAACAAAGAAAGAAAGAAAAAGAAAGAAAGAAAGAAAAAAAGAAAGAAAGGAAAGGAAGAAAGAAAGGAAAGAAAGAAAGAAAGAAAGAAAAAGAAAGAAAGACAGACAGAAAGAAAGAAAGAGAAAAAGAAAGGAAGGAAAGAAGAAAAAAAGAAAAAAAGGAAGGAAGGAAGGAAGAAAGAAAGAAAAACAAAGAAAGAAAGAAAGAAAAAGAGAGAAAGAAAGAAAGAAAGAAAGGAAGAAAGGAAAGAAAGAAAGAAAAAGAAAGAAAGAAAGAAAGAAAAAGAAAGAAAGGAAAGAAAGAAAGAAAGAGAAAAAGAAAGGAAGGAAGAAAGAAAGAAAGAAAGAAAAAAAGAAAAAGAAAGGAAGAAAGAAAGAAAGAAAGAAAAACAAAGAAAGAAAGAAAGAAAGAAAAAAAGAAAAAGAAAGAAAGAAAAAAAGAAAAAGAAAGAAAGGAAAGAAAGAAAGAAAGGAAGGAAGGAAGGAAGAAAGAAAAGGAAAGAAAGAAAGAAATAAAGGAAAGAAAGAAAGAAAGAAAGGAATAAAGGAAAGAAAGAAAGAAAGAAAGAAAAAGAAAGAAAAAGAAAGAAAGGAAAGAAAGAAAGAAAGAAAGAAAGAGAAAAAGAAAGGAAGGAAGGAAGAAAGAAAGAAAAAGAAAGGAAGGAAGGAAGGAAAAAAGAAAGAAAAACAAAGAAAGAAAGAAAGAAAGAAAGAGAAAAAGAGAGAAAGAAAGGAAGAAAGGAAAGAAAAAAAGAAAGAAAGAAAAAGAAAGAAAGAAAGAAAGAAAGAAAGAAAGAAAAAGAAAGAAAGGAAAGAAAGAAAGAAAGTAAGATAGAAAGAAAAAGAAAGAAAGGAAGGAAGAAAGAAAGAAAGAAAGAAATAAGTAAATAAAGAAAGAAAGGGATAAACAGTATGTGGTGTGAAAGAAAAAAGAAAAGGAGAAAAAAAGAAGAAAAAAAGAAGGATGAAAAGACATTCCGCAAAGAAAGAAAAAAAGGAAGATTGTTTTATAAAAATACAAGTTGAAAGGAAGAAAGACACACAGGCAAAAAGCAAGAATAAAAGAAACAGTAGGAATCAGATAGAATGAGTGAAAGAAGAAAAGAAGTATGCATAAAAGAATGATTTCTTACAGCTACATAGTTATACTTTTAATTTCTTAACGCAAAAGTGACGGTTCTTTGGTTCATTCTCAGATTCTCCTCAGCGACAAAAATATCTGCATGTTTGTCATAAACTTGTAAGAAGGAACGAACATGAAAGATGGCAGCTCCTCGGGCCTCTCCTCTGTACGGGGCCTGAAGTGTCGATTTCAAACACGGTTCCGTACATAAAGCCTGAACTTGGCAAAAATATTGTTTTTGACAAAAACTCGCAGGGCTGTTAAACCGAAACAGAAAAAGGGACTTTTATATAAATGCGTGCAGCCTATAGGATAATAACGACCCTGTCATGTGGTAATGCTAATGTGGTAGATTCACGTCCCAGCTGTGCTATAGTGGAGAGGAAACAGCTACATGTGCTACACGGCCAAAAGTATGTGGACATCCCTTTAATTACAGGGCTTGGCTTTTTCGGTGCAAACGGGAGCTTAGAAGCAAGCAGTAGAATGGGTCATACTGTAGAAAAGTCTATTAATTAATTAATAAAATATCTCTTAAGCCTAGTGCCAAGTGCTCAAGTGGCACAGTGAGAAAACGCCAGCCCAAACTGTCCTACTGGTTATCTCAAAAAAAGCTCACAGAATGCCATGGTTGTGGGTAGCAACACTACCAAATCCCAAACTGCTTCGAAATCAGCGTCAGTACAAAACGTAGCTACAAACATCACAAATTAGGTTTCTACAGCCCCATTTCATCTGGTGGTTTTGTGACTGGGCCATTTAGTTCCAGTGAAGGAAAATCTTAATGTTACACCTTATAAAACGTCTAGAAAAGCGTTCTTGGGTTAAGAGTTTGGAAAAAGCCCTCTTACACCCTGTGCCAATCCAACACGTTTGGGACGGTAGCCTCGCCGTGAGTGTCCGACCTCGCGGTTATAGTGTAATGTGAACACATAATGGCATGTTTGGCCGTCCTAATACTTGTGGCCCTGTATTACACCAGCAAATCTGTTATATGCACGAGTAAGAGGAAACACTGGACGATTTCCTTTCACATTTACAACCCTATGATCACACTGGAGAATTTTTTTAAAAGGTTAATAGTATTGTCGTGAAATAAAACGACTTACACACTCCGGCGTTGGAGTTTATTATAAAATCTTAAACGCGTACAGTTTTTATGTCCGTAGAAGAAGCAAGTCCCTGCAGTCGCTGCACCGGCTCCGTTAGGGTTGCAGTGGCCTCAAATCTTGGCAGTCATTCCAATCCAAGCAGCGGTCTTAGATAGACCGTCACGCTCTAAATGATTAGCGTTATGGCTATTTGCGGATTTTCAGAACCCAGACTTCAATCGGTCGAGTTGGCATGATTTGCGGTTTTGCGCTGCGTTCCACATGTGCGTCGCTCTTTTGAAACGATAGGATCGCTCTAGGAAAGGCTGTAGCCTATAATTTTTATTTAACCATCCGCCAGGCAGCGTGTCCAACACGCAGTTGCTTCGTGCTATTGTTCGCTGATCCGTATTGTTCGTACGATATACGTGACGACGCTTTAGAGGCCCTAGCCTGCACTGCCGCGTCGGGGGAATGACCAGAAGCTGACACTCGAGCCTAAGCCTGTCTGATAGGCTTTTATTACCCGTATAAAAAGTGGTTTTGCTTTGAAACGGTTGCGCCTGGCAGGCACGGCCTTTTGACTGATATGCTTTTACATCATAAAAGTGACTCATATTTGAAACAAACATTGGCGCTGCAAAAACGCACGACCCTGCCTTCGTGCTCTTTTATTTCCTGCCAGCTGATATCAATAACTCATAGCTGAAAAGCCATTACTAAAGCTGATCGTTAACGTATATCTGCCTCGGGACAGCTGTAATACAGATCTCTGCTAATTTATGGCCATTGCATGTGTAGAGTATAATCGCGTTCGGAGTTAAACGCGGAGTGGCTTGTTTGGCGTTTTTATGGTCTTCTGATGACGAGCGAGCATTCTCAGCAGTTATCTGATTACTGAAGTATCTGGAGTTTTGGAGGGATCCACTAAGCCGTCATCAGGTTATTCAGCACACACACACTGCCTTTTAGTTCAGTTGGCGTTCTAGATGGCTAACTTTTATATATTTATTTGCATCCATCCAAGCCGAGAAGGTCAATAATGTTACTCAAATCAAACTGCTGTGCAAACCGAGTTTCCCATAGCCAAGGCTTTGACGTATCTAAATCTCCCCAGATTAATTAACAATACTCTTTGGATCCAGTCATTCTTGCTTTTTTATAGCCGTCATGATTTGAGTGGATTTATTTGCTTCTTTGCTTGCCATGGCCTCAGGACGTTTGCTGCCTTCAGACAGACAGATTGACAGATTGAAAGCAAGCAAGCAAGAAAGAAAGAAAAGATGGACTGTGGTGGCCTAGCGGTTAAGGTACTGGACTCTGGACCAGAAGGTCCAGGGTTCAAATCCCACCTCTGCTAAGCTGCCACTGTTGGGCACTGCCACTGTTGCCACCTTGAGCAAGACCCTTAACCCACAATTGCTTGAGTTGTAAGATTGTACCAATTGTAAGTCGCTCTGGAAAAGGGATGTACATGTAAAAAGATAATAAACAGTAGGCAAAAGTACCCATTAATAATGAAATGAAATAAATGTAGTGAGCTTCATAAATGGTGGGCAAAAAGAGACATATAATAAAAAAGACAAGGGACGAAAAATAAGAAATAAGGACAGAAGGTAAGATTCGAATACAGGGAAGAAAGAAATAAAAATGCATTGTACTCTTCAGAAAGAGTGAGAAAGAAAGAGAGAGATAACAGTATGTGGTTTGAAAGAATAAGAAAATAAAGAAGAACAGAGCTATACACAGTGTGAGATTCAGATAGAGCGAAGAAAGAAAATGAAAGACGCAAGGGCTGTTTTAGTAGAATATTAAAAGATTTAAAAGAAATGGACACATTCAAAAAGCAGGAATGAAAGAGAAATTAGGATTCAGATAGACTGAGTGAAAGAAAGAAACAAAGAAAGAAAAAAAAACAGAAAGAGATAACAGTATGTGGCGCGAAAGAAAAAGAAAAGGAGAAAAATAAGAAAAGAAAGGACAGAAAGATATAATGAGGGTGAGATTCAGATAGAGTGAAGAAAGAAAAAGAAAGACACAAGAAGTGTTGTATAACTATCATTTAGAAGAAAAACGAAAGAGTGAAAGAGAAAAAGTAGGATTCAGATAAAAAGAAAGAAAGGATAAAAGAATAACTATATAGTGGAGGATAAGTATGTGGTGTGAAAGAAAAAGAAAAGGAGAAAAATAAGAAAAGAAAGGACAAAATGATATACAGAGGGCAAGATTCAGGTAGAAATCTGCAGAAATGCCTTTTAGGTCAGTTGGCTTTCTAAATTGCGTATTTTTATATATTTATTTGCATCCATCCAAGCCGAAAAGGTTAATGTTACTCAAATCAAACTGCTGTGCAAACCGAGTTTCCAATAGCCAAGGCTTTGACGTATCTAAATCTCCCCAGATTAATTAACAATACTCTTTGGATCCAGTCATTCTTGCTTTTTTATAGCCGTCATGATTTGAGTGGATTTATTTGCTTCTTTGCTTGCCATGGCCTCAGGACGTTTACTGCCTTCATTTTTAGCGTTCGTTTTCCTACAGCAGGAGATGCTGCCTCGTTTCGGTCGGCGTTTTATCATCGTGTTTGTCCCCATGGCACCGAGCTACAGTTTCCAGAGCGTCGCACTGAGCATGCTCGGCAGGGAGGAGTGGAGGATTCTGGACTTCTGAATGGCTCTGGCCTACGTGAAGCCGTTGTGGCCGGCCCAAACCGTTGTTTAACAAGTAAAAACCCCTCTCGCAATTAAGCGCCAGCGGTTATGATTTTGGAGAGGGTAGAGAGTCGTGTTGAACGCCTCTCAAACGCTCAGCCTTGGCTTCTCCGCTCGCCTGCGGATTCCCATGATTGAACACGAAAAACAAATGCGTACATACAAAAGAGCAGCGGTCGAAAAACTCCCCGAAACAAATAAAAAAACAGAAGTGGTGGCACCGCCGGCCCTTGCCAAGACCCCTGGAAATATCAAACACACGGAGAATGGGATCAGCATGCGGATTAGGGCCAGAACCGCACGCTAGGCCGTGTTAAGAGCAGGTTGGGGATTTGGCAGGTGGTGCTCCCCCGCTCGAGGTTCACACCATCCACGGCTTTGATCTTTCTTACTCAGGTGTGAGGGCTCGCTGGACGCCTGCAGTCCCGGCCTCCACGGGAAAAGGCCATATGGCTCCAAAAACCGAGCGTGAGAAAGGACAAAGCGGAAAAGGACAGGTGATATTAATAACCGAACGTGTCAGGAACTGGCTGGAACAAAAAGCTAAAACGTGTGACCATATTTATGCTGATATGGTCTCCAGAAATTTGTACTTTCATGACTGAAGGATTCACCAACTGTTCTGTGATGCCACTTGCTTTTAGCATGCTAATACATTCAGGGTTATGTTCCACACACTGCTAAAAATCATTTTACAAAAACTAGAAGATAAAATGCTTATATGAAGCAAAAAAATCAGCCAATAGGGTAAGCCATAATAATACTAAAAATACTGATAAGCCCTGATTTTGTATTTTAAATTTGGACGGAAGAAACTCAGTATTTCTGTGCCATAAGTGAGGGTGATTAAGGTAATTCTTCTAAAAATAAGATAAATAATCGGACACTTTCAGTGCATGTAAGACAAAAATCCTTATCAGATCAGGTCATTTCACTTCCTAAGGTCTTGTTTTTAAACCAATGTCATTAAAAAGTCTGTGGAAGGCCATTCATTCATTGCAAAAACTGTCACGTAGGGGCATCCCTTGGTCTCCTCTTCTTGGTCTCAAGGTCTGTTTTGGACCTAAGTAACTCTGAGGTGAGAATTCAAGTGCATTGGCAAGGGGTCTCGGGAGAGGACCCAGGGTCTGGATGAACCAAGAAGGGTCCGGTTAAAGAGCGTACGATGCAGGAAGAAGACAAAATGTCTGGTGGAGGAGACACCTATAGTTCTGCCTTGCTGGAGGAGCCCCAGGGCCGATATGTAGATATGAGTTTCTCATCTAGACTCTCTCATGAACCCTTTCACATTGCCGGTCCACACAAGAGTCACAGAGCGGTCAAACGTCCAGTCACAGCCGTTTGAGTTCTGCCTTATTGTGCCTGCTTTAATGATCGCACTGAACACTTAATACCCTTGGGACGGCAATAGTTCAAAACCGCACTCTGTACCAGCCGTGCCCAATTCGGAAAGTCCTTCGTATCAACTCTGCTAAACCCCTCTTTCATCCATCCGTCACAGACTGTGTTTATGGAACGTATCGCCTCAGGCTACAGAAAGGTCAAAGCGGCTTTAATACCAGCCCTAACCGCAGAACAGCGTCTGCACCACTTTTATAATTAATATTTAGCGTGCACGTACAGTAATAAGGCGTACAGCTTTACATATCTGGGCCTGTAGAAGAAAACAAATTATAATTTTATGTGATGTCTCTTGGCCACACCTACTTTTTAAATAAAATCCCTGGTTTGATTTGAGGTCATAAACCTTGTCTACAAAGTAGGAAATTAGCCTAAAAGGCCTTTGTTTAATGAGCTGCATGCTCTCTAAGCCTCTGCAGGGGAAAAAGTTATTGCCATTTTGTCATAATTTGGCAGGCCACGGTTAGTTCTGTCTTTTATTATTTCTTATGACCTAATTAAGCTATTAGCCGCTATAGGAATCCTTGCATGTTCCCCGAAAAGGGGTCAGGACGGTCCTCTTTTATTGTAAAGCCAAGTGCTCAGAGCTGGGTGTTTTGGCTCCGGTGTTATGACTCTGCGGTTTTGTGCTGGAAGTTTCAGAAGGGACGACAAGAGTGCAAGACCTTCGCGAACTCGCCCTCACCTCTGTGATGACTCTGCCTGAAAAGGGCTAAAATTGGACACTGTCTGCACCCGGTGACCACAAATGTATTACTCTGTCTCTCCGGTTCAGTTAATTTTTACTGCCGTTTATAAATTGGTGTTGTAACTCTACTCTTAGGGGGATGCTGACTATGCTGTGACAGTGCCTTCTGACCGCTAACGCGTCTGTAATGTGCAATCAACAACCTAAACTCAGTGTTGTGGAACATCGATATGAACCATTACATTTGTTTGAGACATTTGTTCTCTCAACACCATTGCCTGCCTAGCTGGTCTTACTCGATGAAAAGCACTGTCGCTCCAGGACACTAGTAAAACTAGTAAAACGTTTATAATTATGAATATCTGCAGGTAAGTACTACATTTTACATGTAAATATTCATATATGACAGAGATAATGGGAGTGCGTGCTTATACTGAGCACTTTAACGTGATCACCCGGAGTGGGGTTCAATCTGGGGATCTCAAGCACCCGGCATGGTGGCGAGGAAGCCTAGTGATGCAATCAAGGTGGGAGGAATGGCAAGAAATGCCAAGCAAAGGGATCATTATAAAGTGCCAGAGATAGGAGGTAAAGCAAACAAACCAACAAACCAAGGCTGAGGTCGCCGGATCTCCCAAATTCAAAGCAATATTGGTTTTCTTGCGTGTAAAGTGAAAAAGTATATAATTGTTCAAGTTGGGTGAAACTGATTTGCCTATGTGCCCATTAGGCACTGCAGATTTTATAAAACTATACATAACTGTTACCTTTGCACATTCACTAAACTGTATTTCTGTGCCTTTTTATTTTTATAGCATTCTAGTAAGAGAGCTGCAAACTTATGACAATAAATATTATTATTATTGTTATTATTATTACATTTTTAGCATGAAATGAGCAAATACAGTAATGTACATCTATTCAGTTTCCTAATATTGTTTTATTATTTATTTTTATAATTGTGTTTCACATTTAACTCGTTTTGAGGGCCCAGTTGTTTTTTCAGCACTAGATAAATATAGATTTTGACAGATCTGAGCACAGTGTGAGTCGACGCAGCACAAAAACTGGCCGAGCATAAAGTGACACGACATCTTATTCAACACAGATGAACTGTTAACGATCAGTACACAAATTAGTACAAGGATGTTGGATTTGTATTAAAAAAACATGTAAAAATCAACAACTGACGCATCGCAGCTACTAATAATCACTTCCTAAAATATAACTTCCATGCTTTTGCACTTGAAATCACAAAGATTCTTAAAGGCACCTACATTTTTTCATTTTCTACACACTGTAGATAACTCTTAAGATCTTTTTTTTCCATTTCAGAGCATTATATGGTGTTATTATGATATACTATAATGAAATGACTTCAAGATACGCCTGTGTAATTTCAGTCCGAAAAAAAAGAATTAATGGGTGTTTTAGGTGCCAAGAAAAATCTCAATAAATCTCGTGGCTTGTTCAGAACTACTTGTGACCTGTGACAAACTTTCTAGTTTATGATGTGTTCTTTTTATTTGGACGCCTAACGTGTGGGTATTCCGATGCACTGGATTATCAGCTACACTTCACTTTCATCCACCGTCCCATCTCTCGGTGATATTAAAGGATGGCCTGTTCGAAATGTCACTGCATTTGATCCTTTTTCCAAAGAGCGAGAAACACTTTGACTGCGCTATTTCCTGGCCTCGATCTCAGCGTGCCAGACCGCAACTCAGCTCCAGAAGATCTCCAAAGCCATGTGGATTTCGTTAGACGCAGGTTGCCCTCCTTATCTTCATAAAGTCCCTGATAAGGGGAGAAAAAAAGCCTAGACTGTTTATTCAGTATTCAATCTTGTATGTTAAGATGTTATCGAAAATCGCTGCCACAAATCATGGGGTGACGACCACCCGAAAGCCGAGATGCAGCACGATATGTGGACGTATAGGTTGACAAGTGAAAGGGTGCATGTGAGCACTTGATGGTCTGGGGATATAAACACACACACACACACACACATGGCAGAATATATGGGACAGAAAATACACAGCCAGGCCATTAACGAACAAAATTGGCTGCCATATCATCCCACATTTCACGGCTGTAGCCGCTCTGTCCCGCTCTAAACATTTCTTCCATTGTTGTTTGCAGCTTTCTGTGTTTATTGCTCCAGCGCTTAACAATGTGTTACTGTGGAGAGCTGGAACCTTCTCCCAATTCCCTCTCCCACATAACCGCCAACGAACTAGAGACACGTTTCATAAAATAACTCTAAATGCGCTGCGTTCTTGCCTATCTCAGCATCTTGTATATATTCTTTCGAAAAAAAGCCTCGAAACGTTGCATTTTTGGGCGCTTGTCAGAGTCGTATTATTATGCAGGACATTCAGAACTTTAACTGAACTGTATGCTAATCGGACTCCATAAGGAGGGTGAGCGGCTCGGACTAGCTTGATTGAGTATGACAGGATGCTGGCGGTTCAGAAGAGCCGAAGAGTTCATGGTGGTAACGCGTATATAATGAATTGGCAAAGCGAGAGATCAGTTGTGTTTCCTGTGTGATGTTGTTATTGTGCACTACAGTTACCACACTGGTTAGAAGAATGAATCCTCTGTTTTCTTTGGAGCTGTCCAGTGATCTACGTATGCAATGTTAACATGGCAGCTGCCATAAGCCTGAATGGTGATATTGGGATGAAGACCTGCCGTGTAACAGTTTCAAAGTGACACTGACATACAAACCAGGTATATTAAAGCACCCTAGAGTGAGTAAAGATAAACTATATACATCTATATACAAAAACTCGAATGACCAAATGTACGTACATAAGCCATAGATATAAATCGTTCCTCAAAATCTAGAAATAGCAGCCCATATCCAAAGTGTCAAGTTTATTTATTTCTAAAATGCTTTTTACAATGGAGCTTCGTCACAAAGCAGATTTACAGCTATCTAAGCCCATGGTCCTAACTGAGCCAGCCTAGGACGAGATCGGCACGGAAAAACTCCCTAAACGTTATAAGGGAGGACCGAGACCCCAAAACGGACCCAAACCTTATTAGACAACAAATTAATATGTTTAAATAAGCAGAAGATAATATAAAGAAAATATATAGTAAAATATAGACTACAATAAATGAATGAGAACATTCTAAAGAGGTAGCATAAGGAATAGAGTATATAAAACTATAGACTATAAGACATTAGTATAGACAATAAATAAAATAGTAAATCTTCGTGTGCTAATTTTTGTTGCCATTCTCAGTCAACCAGAGCAGGATGGGGGCGCTATTCCTCTCAGATGTGGTCTGAGTAATGGTATAGGACAGAGGGACAATTTGAGTGGATCCTAGAACATTTTAGTGTGAAGACTGGTGAGGAGCTGGTACTGGAAGTAGAGCTTATAGAGAAAACAGAATATGTCGTTAGTTGTTGTAGTTAAAAGACCACGCTTGTTAGCAGCACTAACTTTAACAGCAACAGGGATCACACGAGACATCCGCAACCCAACAACCGACAAACCTGAGTGATGCAAGACGAACAACCCAAACATACACACAGTTTGAATCTTATAGAAACGTTAAAGCAACAAATCATCTAAAAATGGCAGCAGAATAAGGAGAGATTGTGGTTTGTTCAGGGGTTACTGTGATTAGAAAAGCCTCCGTTTCGTTAGCACTAAATCCTCGGTTAATAAAGCTGTCTGAACGACACACACCGAGAGTAAACAGTGCTTTCACACAGTGAGTCCTTAAGGCTTTTAAACGGAGATGTAATGCATCTTCAGGATGAGAAGCGCTAGGAGAAAATGAGGACGAACAACCGGCGGCGGACCGATAACACGATCGACGCTGTTCGAGGCGGGGCGGAGGGCTATTGATGGATCATTCATGTTTTTGTCTTGTTTACAGCAAATCACTAGGATCTGAACTCCACCTCCACACTCTTAGACCGGCGTCTGTAATGATTCTTGGACGTGTCAGTCAGGGTATTGGACAAAATGTGCTGACCGCCGCTCCGTATTGGCAGAGAGATTCCCTCACTTAACTCTCAACCTCTATTTCCTTCAAAATGAGCAACTAAAACTAACAACGAGCTGGTCATTCAGAGCTTTATGAATGCACACGTTGCAGCTTCTGCACTAATTATAACTTATCAACTGTTTGATCTCGGTTTTGCTAAGTTTCAGGTTATGGTTACGATTAATTAAGGGTTTGTCTGTCAGTTAGGGTTATAGTTGGGTTACGGTTAGGTTACGTTATGTCCCAGCACTCCTTAAAATAGTAAAAGTCATTTTTTCTCTGCTGTTGTTTTATTTAATATTTTAACAACAAAAATACAGCAGTCCTTTCTTGCCTTGCAAACGGAAATTATGGCTTCATGGCTCACAGGCAATAGCTCAACATCATGCTGAAATGTACAGTGGTGCTTGAAATGAGACAAAAATATTATACTTGGTCATTTATTTATTGAGGAAAATGACCCAATATTACAATTTAGTGAGTATGTGACCCTCTAGGATTAGCAGTTATTTGAAGGTGAAATTAGAGTCAGGTGTTTTCAATCAATGGGATGCCAATCAGGTGTGAGTGGGCACCCTGTTTTATTTAAAGAACAGGGATCTATCAAAGTCTGCTCTTCACAACACGTCTGTGGAAGTGTATCATGGCACGAACAAAGGAGATTTCTGAGGAGCTCAGAAAAAGAGTTGTTGATGCTCATCAGGCTGGAAAAGGTTACAAAATCATCTCTAAAGAGTTTGGACTCCACCAATCCACAGTCAGACAGATTGTGTACAAATGGAGGAAATTCAAGACCATTGTTACCCTCCCCAGGAGTGGTCGACCAACAAAGATCACTCCAAGAGCAAGGCGTGTAATAGTTGGTGAGGTCACAAAGGAGCCCAGGGTAACTTCTAAGCAACTGAAGGCCTCTCTCACATTGGGCTTGTTCATGAGTCCACCATCGAAAGAACCCTGAACAACAATGCTGTGCATGGCCAGGGTACAAGGAGAAAGCCATGCTCTCCAAAAAGAACATCTGCTCGTCGGGCAGTTGCTAAAGATCAAGTGGACGAGCCAGAAGGCTATTGGAAGATGTTTTGTGGACGGAATGAGACCAAAATAGAACTTTTTGGTTTTAAAGAAAAGCGTTATGTTTGGAGGAGAAAGGAAAGAAAGGAAACACACTGCATTCAGCATAGAATTTATCCCATTGTGAAAACATGGTGTGGTGGTATCATGGTTTGGGCCTGTTTTGCTGCATCTGGGCAGGACGGCTTGTCATCATTGATGTAACAATGAATTCTGAATTATATCAGAGAATTCTAAAGGAAAATGTCAGAACATCTGTCCATGGACTGAAGCTCAAGAGAAGCACCACTGTACAGTTTTATGTTTCTAAAGCTCCGATTTGCCACTGATTTGGTTGCTTCTACCTCATCCCAACGCAACAATCCAATATTTATATCAATTTTTATATTAAGGTTAGGATCATGGTTAGGATAAGGGTTGGTGTACTCGTATTTAGGACTGTACTCCACACAGTGTTTGTCTTGGGAAAAGAGAATATCTACAAAGCCTTTATTCAAGTACCATTATCCGTTCTAGCCAAATACGTAAACATTTTTTAGGACAAGCTGATTTTAAGTTAGTTGTGATGCCAATAACTGAAAACTAAACTCCCTTCGAGTCTCAATTATTGCTGTGTTCACTTTGATTTCGTATAAATAAAGGCCCATGGTAACTGTGTGTGTGTGTGTGTGTGTGTGTGTGTGTGTGTGTGTGTGCTGGGGGATCTGGATGGTAGTGTTGCGACTCACTAGACTAATTATCCAAACAGACACAGCCCAGCGCTGCAACCCAGCCCCGCTTCTAATTTGAGCTGCCATAATCAAAGTGACAACTTAATTAGAGCCTGATAATATCAAGCCATCCTCGTAGACCCGTCAACCTTCCTCCCTCGCGCTCTGCCTCGCTCCCCTTCTCTTTTCTTCCTCCACCTCTCTTAAGACCTAATTAAGAGGATACCCTACAGGTTTCGGACAAAGCATCAACGCAACCCGCCTCTTCACTTTCTTTCTTGTAGGATTCGCTACGTAATTAAACTCTCGCGATTGGCTCCGTCTCATTTACATTTACAACGCTTATCGCCGCATCTCTGCTCAAGTAAACACGTGTCCGTCGGCCTCCCCTCTGCTCCCAACACGATGTCATTAGTGTTAACATGATCGTTAGGTACTGGTTGGTGATGTATTCATACCGAGAGTTGAAACGAGAAGAAAAATGCCATTTCCATTTTCTTTTTATTCTTATATGATGAAAAAGTTGAATCTGGTCCTGGTTTCGTTTCAGTCCCGGCCACTCCCGGTGTTGGTCTTGACTTGTGACATCATGAATCATGAATATTATGAACCAATTAGCAGCGAATGGCTAAAATAACAGAGATTAGCATTCAGAAGGGATTTTGGCCATGTTGTGTATCTACTGAACTAAGGCTTTGCATGACCAGCAGCATCTTGAGTGGATGTCAGTATGTCTGGCTTAGCTGAGCCAGATGGAAAAGGACAGAACCCATGACAGGTCAGTCAGGCGTCTGTGTGCGGATTATCTTGATGCCCAATCGGAATGACGAGGTATCTCTGGCCAGTCTCTGGCAAGAACTATGTCAGTCGATGCTGAGTGGTCTCCATATGATTCCTTTTAGTTCTTCTCTAATTTCTGCGCCTCTCCTTCACCCTTCCTTTTTTGATGTTGCCCAATCATGGCTGTCAGCTCCGGGTAACCTTTATTCTCCCCATTTTTTTTGGTGAGGCACATTTGAATATGAAAAGCTGTTTTCGTCCTTGAGTCAGATGCCATCTTTGTAATGACATCTGGCAGCCGTTTGATTTATTAGGTCTTAGGATGGGGGAGGCGGGGTTCACTAAATATTTCATATACCTTACTAATCCGAGTAATATCACCAGCTGATGGTTTACCTGTGCCTGTGTGTGTGTGTGTGTGTGTGTGTGAGCACCCCAATCTCTGCATCTGATGCACCTGAATCTCCTGAATAATAAATCAACTTATTGAAATATTCAGACTTTGATTCCCCTCAAAGGAATCTTTAAATCATGAGACTTAAGTTTTAGAAAAAAAAAAGGAAGACAGGAGTAGACAGGAATCCCAGCACGTGCAAAATCCATTTCACCGACTTGTACGCGACGTCGCTAGTTCTCCGTCCTCGCGCTCTTTTTCATTCTATCCTCGCTCTTTCGCTTTGAGCAGATCAGGGATGGGGGGCTCCTTGAGAAGCCGTGTTATCCCTCCACAACACATGTCTGAGCGAGGCACAGCCAGGCTGCACACGCTCTGTTTTCCTCTGATAGGCGTTCGAGGAGCTACAGGAAAACACCGGAATCTGGTTTCAAAGTAGAAACTACTATAAATATAAATAAATATATTTAAGTTTGATCACCCTAAGGAGCTTTGGGAACAGAAAGCCGGGGGAACTTCTCTGGCGTTTTGACATCCGGAGCCTTTTTGTCATGGCGCAGCCAAATAAACTTTCCCCTTCGAGCAGTGCGTTATAAGATTTTGATCCCAGGCTGAGGACACGTGGATATTTTGTCTTGGCTTAGTGAAAATAAGCTGACATTACACTCGTCTGTGATGTGGTTTAATGAATTATAAGTAGGGAACAGCTTTGTCCCGTCCAGCATAGACACTGCTGTGTGTGTTTTCCCACAAAGCCTGACCTCGCTCTGACATCACCACCACCGGCAGCATCCCGTCCATGACGAACCTCGTATCGGAAGTACATCGCATTTTATTTGAAGTAGCATTCGTAAGACGGTAAATGGCGAAACCCCAGCATCGAGATTCGGATTCGGATGGCCGAAACTCAAAGCGCTTTCCCCCATCGCCCTTCCCGTGCAGCGTCAGATTCCCCTGAACTTTTCAACTTTTCAGCTGGCAATGGAAACACCACCACGAGGACCGCATGCACTCGGAAAGACGTCTCCGGGAGATCTTCTTGCCAGATTTTATTAGAAACATGCAGAAAGGAGCTGTGAAATTGACGGTTGTGGAAAATCAGGAGATAATGCAGAGCAGTGGGAAATTAAAAAAACTTTCCGATGTCTTCTCTCCGGTGCCTTTGTGTGAGTCGAGTCCAAACTCTAGTAGGCGAGTGTTGCGTCAGTAATGGCGTACAGGAGTTCAGTGCGCTGCTTTTGGTTTGCATTAAGGTTTACATTCAGCTTTGCATTCGCTCGTCAGGAGACACAGGTTTCTATCTAAGACCAGTCCCAAACTGAGCAAGTCAAGGTCGACAGTGGCAAGGAAAATCCCTAAACGTTATAAGGAAGAAACCTTGTTAGGACCAAGTCTCACAAATGGTAGATGATGTCAGAATGAACTTAGTCATCTAACAAATAAAATAAAAAATAAAAAATAACAGAATAGTGTGTGGGTGACAAAATGAGAGATAATGTGATATTATGAAATGAAAAGTAGAATAAAATACAGAAACCAAAACTGTAGCCTAAAAGGCAGTAGTGTGCATGAATAAGATATTGAAATAACATATGCATATCGGCATCGTTTAGTCCAGTACACAATGTGTGTGTGTGTGTGTGTGTGTGTGTGTGTGTAACTGCTATCTTGTCTTCCATTAACAGAGATTGGCTGGGGAAGTGAATAAACCTGAATAACAATGAATGGGAAGTCCTATACCTGTTACTATTTTGAATAGACTTTTATAGACTAGAATTCCATAACAAGCACAGGCAGGAGTGTGTGTGTGTGTGTGTGTGTGTGTGTGTGTGTGTGTGTGTGTGTGTGTGTGTCACTTCCAATTCCTAACATGCGGTACTGTGAGAGCAGACACTGTCAGCCTGAGTGTTCAGACTTGTTCATATCAAACCATGGTCTGTCCTTCATTTGCATGCTTGTCCGGGATTATAATGTAGTATTTTAGCCGAAGGCGGGTCTGGAGGGAGCCGCTGACCCTGCCACGCCGAAGCAGCGGGCGTTTCGTTATTGTGCCGTACGCGCGCGCCACCGGTTCCGCCGCTGATAAGAACCAGTGGCACTTTAATTGGACATAACAGGCGTCGGTTCAGGCAGCTGTACCACTTGGCACTGCACGGTGATTTGCACATCCTGACGCTGCCACGCGTGACGACTGCAGGTTTCCAGATGAATTGTGCAGAATGCTGTGTGGAAGTCGGGCCGACGCTCTCGGCCCCGATCCGGCCAGCGTCTCCTGGACGCGGGGGCCGCCTCCGCCTGCGCCTGGCCTAAATTGTGAAGAGGAAAGGAAGTGACACGTGCAAGGCACGCGTCACGCTAATCGGACCTAAATGAAGGATTCGCACCTGAGACATGAACGACGGGATGTGACCAAACCGTGCTGTCAGGCGGCGGGACCTCATTTGAATACCGGCGGATATTATGAATATGGAGATGAGGTTCGGGCGGGAGGGAGAAGGTGAGAAATCGGGTTTGTTATGGCACCGGCGGTGACAAGGGTAATAATTGTAATGATGATGATGAATACGATGATACTGATTAGCGTTGATTTGGGTCTGCAAGTCCGTGACAAGGTGTGTGGCTTGTTTACCCGTGTCTGTCTGTATGCATAAAGAGGGGTCATGGTGGGAAAGTTGGCAAAATAAAGAGCGCATTTGTCCTCTCGGCAAAACACACACACACACACACACACACACACACACACACACACACACACACACACGCTGACCTACACACTCAGTTTTACTTACCCTCATAAAAATCTGTACTGATAATCAAGACATGGCTGAGTATGAATAGTGTGAATGTCTTTTGTTTCATGCCTTTGTTTAATTATACAGGGCCTGATATGTGGCTAAAGTATTGGGACACAAACCCACATGTTCACAAAAGTACTGGGACACAAACCCACATGTAACCAGAAGTTTTGGGACACAAACCCATATTTGGTCAAAAGTATTGGGACACAAACCCCCATAGCCAAATGTATTGGGAAATAATCCCACATGTGCACAAAAGTATTGGGACACAAACCCATATGGCGAAAAGTATTAGGGCACAACCTCACATGTGCACAAAAGTATTGGGACACAAACCCACATGTCGTCAAAAGTATTGGGATACAAACCTATATTGGTCAAAAGTATTGTGACACTAACCCACATGGCCAAAAGTATTAGGTCACAACCTCACATGTGCACAGAAGTATTGGTTCACAAACCCACATGTAGCCAAAAGCATTGGGATACAAACAAACATGTAACCAGACCTTTTGGGACACAAATCCAAATTTGGTTAAAAGTATTGGGACACTAACCCACATGGCCAAAAGTATTGGGACACAAACCCACATGGCCAAAAGTATTGGGACACAAACCCACATGGCCAAAAGTATTAGGGCACAACCTCATATGTGCACAAAAGTATTGGGACACAAACCCACAAGTGGTCAAAAGTATTGGGACACAAACCCACATGTGCACAAAAGTATTGGGACACAAACCCACATGGCCAAAAGTATTAGGGCACAACCTCACATGTGCACAAAAGTATCGGGACACAAACCCACATGTGGTCAAAAGTATTGTGACACAAACCTATATTTGGTCAAAAGTATTGGGACACTAACCCACGTGGCCAAAATTATTGGGACATAAACCCACATGTGCACAGAAGTATCGGGACACAAACCCACATGTGGTCAAAAGTATTGGGGCATAAACCTACATGTCACCAAAGGTATTGGGACACAAACCCACATATGCACAAAACATATTGGGACACAAACCCCATATGTGCACAAAAGTATTGGGACACAAACACACTTGGCCAAAAGTATTGGGACGCAAACCTATAGGTGGCGAACAGTATTGGGACACAAACCTATATTTGCACAAAAGTATGGGGACACAAACACATGTGGCCAAAAGTATTTTGTAACACAAACCGATATGTAGCCAAAAGTATTGGGACAAAAACCCACATGTGCACAAAAGTATTGGGACAGAAACCCACCTGTGCACAAAAGTATTGGAATACAAACACACTAGACCAAAGGTATTACGGCACAACCTCACATGTGCACAAAAGTATTGGGACAGAAACCCACATGTGGCCAAAAGTACCAGGACACAAACCCACTTGGCATATTTGTATGCTTAATTTTGTGCACATGTTAGCAGTAATGGTGTTTACACACTTTAGACATTTCTAACATTTGTAGATCTGTTTCTATGAACGTTAGTAGGCTGATGATGATGAGCTCATCTATAAAACACAGCTTTGGCCGACGCCCAAACTGTGATAAATTGCTGGGTAGTTCTCATCTTCTCAACGACGTCTGTCTGACTGCAGGCTAATATGAATGCGAGCCTCATTTTCCAGCTTTCGCTGAAAGACTCGGAGCTAAACCAGCCATGAACCACCAACCACAGCTTTAATTTATCAGCCCAAAATAGGCTGATATTAATAAAGCCGTCCTGAATCCTGCTGAAAACTCCTCACAAACGGAGCGAGACATGCTCCTAGGTCCTGCAGTACCGAAAAGGACGTAAGATCGTCATTTATTGCAACCTGTCCTTTAATCACTGTTGAGCAGGAAAAGACAGATTTAGAGCGAGAAAAAGTGTTATTATGCAATACCTTTTCTAATCGCTGGATTTGACTACTTTGTGAACAAACCGACATGTGGCCAAAAGTATTGGGACACACAAATCATTATTTGGACAAAAGTATTGGTTCACAAACCTACGTGTGGCCAGAAGTATTGGGACACAAACCCACATGTGGCCAAAAGTATTGGGACACAAACCCACATGTGGCCAAAAGTATTGGGACACAAACCCATATTTGGACAAAAGTATTGGTTCACAAACCTACGTGTGGCCAAAATTATTGAGACACAAACCCACATGTGGCCAAAAGTATTGAGACATGAACCCATATGAAGGTAGCCAAAGGTATTGGTGCACAACTCTTGAATATTGAAAGTAATTCAACGAAACTGTGCGACTGGTCCTTTGTGAAGCATGAAACATGACCCAGGTCTGCATCGTACAATACCGAACAGCAAAATCCAAACCAGCACCGTGATGACAAGATTTGCCACGCAGATGTCGTCCATTAATCGATGATTGATAAGGAGTTCAGCGTATGCAATGACAGCGCAGGAATCATACAGATCCAACTTTCTATAACCAGTGTTTGTTCCACTGGTAGGAAATCACCTGGTTTTGATTTTTAAAATGAAAAGTCAAAATAATTGCAACCACACACGCAAACACGGCTAATACACGTAAAACGCGAGCCTACACTTATAAAATTTCTTGCTTACTTTACACTTTTGAAACGATACATGACAGACCGGTTTAAAGCAGAGAACTAGAGCCTGGCTGAGAAAGAGCGGAAAGTCCTCAATAAATCACTGGGAGTGTTCGGTCCTCGAAATAGTCCTGAAAAATATGAATCTACTGGAAACAATCTAGCTACGAACAAACTGTGCCTCTGTGTGTGTGTGGTTGTTTGTGGTGACAAATCTGGAAACACTTTAGGGCCAGCTATACTTTCTGTTTTGATTTTGTTTGTGAGGTTTCTGGTTTTGCAAAACGTTTCCCTAAATCTGGAGCTCGACATGGTTTATCTGCGTGCTAAATATATTATGAAGCACATTATAATCAGTAGCTGGCTCTCGCCCTCGGAGCACTCGGGCCACATTAACAAAGACACAATCAAGAACGTTCAAAAAAATATCCTGACGAGACAAGACGATTCGGGTAATTAAAAGCGAAGGCAACACGAAACTCATAATTCAGTCAGCGAGGCTTTCTTCCTTTCCACTTTCTTTCTCCCGTTTAGAACGGAATATGGAAAAAAATGAACTTCTCGCTCGGAGCGCAAATGGCTAATCTACTCCCGCCTGTTCCATCCCGACTGTATTTAATTGATAGAAATTGCACGCATCAAAGGAAAAGCACACTGTGATTTAATGGGCATAAAATGGACATTAGCATTTAAAAGGGCCGGATTAAAATATTAATCTAGGCCATTTTTTTATCCGGCTCTTCCTCCAATGAGATCAACTGAGCCTAATCATTCCTAATGGAGCTTAAACTGGCTCCCGGTTAGGAAACACCAAGTTTGAAGTTTCCTAAAAACGTAAGCGTGAGCTTAATATCCCGAAACAGCACTCGGGGAAGCCAGACTGTGATTAAGATGTTAATGGGTACTCACTTTGACAAGGTAGCATCTGGTCTGTGTGGGTTTATTATCGGAGGAATCCGAATGTACTGAGGAAGAGATAGAACTATAATTTTATTCGATGTACGATTTGATCATATTTATTTAGAAATGATAATACTGAATCACTGAATTCATACTATACAGATCCTTGGCTCATAGGGAAGAGTTTAGTGGTGTTGTAATGACAGGCGCCACCACTAGGGGCAGCGGACCAAGAAGGTAAACAATATATTTACGTTAAGCACTGAGAGGATAAAGTGAAAAGGTGAAAATTAAAGAGTGTTCCAACCTAAGTTTGTTGGAAATCTCATATATTCGAAGGGAATTGCCTTATGTTGGGTGTTCTTTGTTCTTTGTTTTGTTTCCTGCCTTTTTCCCTGCTTCATTTCATAGAAGGTCCTGACTACCCCCAGTGGTGAAGTGGTAGAATACACACAATAAGTGCATCAGCTCGTCTTGCATACAAAATTGTTTAATAATCAGAAGCAGGGGCGATTCTAGGATCAGAAATGAAACACTCCGATGTGAATCTGAAACTTCCTTTAATGCTGATCCTGTGAGGCACAAAGTGCAAAATGAAATTGTATTAAGAGTAAAAGGTAATGAGGGATAAACAATCAATTTTTACTGTTATGTTTAGGGGTGCTGAGATTCAGTTAAGGGGCTTAAAAAGGGGCTAGACATGCCTGCGATCAGAACAAACGACACACTATATAAACCTTAACTTTTGAAAATATGATCTTTCCCATGAATCTTTCACCTCTAGCACCCCCGGTGGCTGAAACCAGTATTGCTCAATGTAGTCATTGCTTTAAGACACCTCCTCATCATGTTGTCATAGGATCCTGAGTCTAAGCAGTCTTCAAACTGTTCATAGTTAATATCTTCTGCTTAAAGCCCAATGTTTATTTCGCTGTATACTCGTCCAGGTATGCGGCTTTGTCAGACTTTATTTATAAAGGCTTGCTCATATCAGATATATGTCTGTACCCTCGCGTGCACGTTTGATGAGCAGACAGGTAAAGCTTCAGCAGAGGATCAGTAGTATAACAGAAGGATAAGGATCATAGATCCTTGCCGGTAATGAGGAAGCCATGCCTACTACTGAGGAGTCCCCGAGGAGCTAAATATTCTCTTTCATGTACGGGGGGACAGACACACAGACGTCAAAGCGTACGCCATACATAATGTAGGTCATCAAAAAGAGAAAGACAGCCCGAGACTATCTGTCCTTAAGTAAAGAGCCGGAATAAGACACGACGAAAAAGGAGGCTCTTTCTGTTCTAACAAAAGAATAAACAGGCGCTTCCTCGGCAAACTGTTAAAACGAGGAGAGGATTTACTTTAGTATGCACCGTCAGGAGCGCTAATGCTACAGAAATTAGAGACGGATCCATCTTCCACCTGCTTGTTAATAGTTTATAGCCCATATTCTCCTTCCCGCGCTCTGTCTGTGCCATTAGTCCACAGACACGGGTTTGCACTCAGCTCAGTGGAGGAATATTTGATTATACAGATTGTGGAGATCACAACACCGTTCTGAATTAATAAACAACAGTCTATGGCTTTTCCTCTTATTTCTTATTGATCGCTCGTATTAGCCTAAGGATTGTTTTTTCATCTAAAAGCTCTGTCGAGGACCGATCGCTTAAAAAGGTTTCTCTGGTAGCTGACCGTTGTCGCGGACGTCAGCCGGTGCAAAGAACAAAGTCCGATGTTGACGTGTTTGACATGCGCTGCATGCACGCTCGCAGGAACACACTCACGGAAACACACACATGCTGACATAGCTTGTGCATCAGTGGGAACGTGTGCACTGAGATATTACCGGTGAACAGGACTAAAAAGTCCAGAGGACCACAAAGCATTTGGTAATAGAAAGCATTTGTTTTTAGGGTTTTTAGGACTTAATCGCAAGGTTAAACCGAATGAAGCACGCATTTGTCTCCTCGGAGAAGTTCTCAAAAGCTGGTTGTTTCTGTCAAGGTGCATTTAAGCAGATTTTACATGTTTTGAGGTCTCAAACGTTGGAGTGAAATGAAGGTGTTGTAGGATTGTACCACCATGGACTATTCGTCCTTAAAGATCAGGACCTGTCCCCGGTGCATTCTGCCTCTTCGTCCCATCACGCCGCGTAACCAGTGTCAGTAGTCTGAACAAATCATTCCATCATTTGCCTCTGGAGATAAATATATTTCTCGGGTTTGGATCCGGGTTGGGTCTAAGAGCCACAAGACAAAAACAAAGTCGCATCCATTCACATCTGGATGTGGCTCAGCACGGCTGGATCTGTCGCTTCTTTGTGTTGAGCTTTTCTCATCCAGATCCCAGCTGTACTCGTGCGTGCCAGGCTCGATCGCTGCCTGCCAACGCGCTCCCGGGGTATCTTTACGTTGGCATCAGGTGTGGCTTTAATGGGCAATTATCATTAGACAAATATATCTGTGAATCCCAGAGGGACGTGCTGATGGGATTCATTGTAGCTGAACACCCACTGTTGTCTGTCTTTCTCTCTGCTTCTTGAGAATAGATTTAGATGCGTTAAGTATTTTGTAGGTAAAAACTATACAGTGTGTAGAACAGATGTATCAGACATGACTTATGTATTGGTAAACTACCTAAGCAATAGTATTTTTATATGCATGTACTAACCTGATGCGCAATTTGCACCATTTCTGCAAGCATTTATTGTTGCAAAAAGCATTCATAGTCGCACCTAGACCCCAGACCCTCTCCAGTGAACCTAAACATAACGAAGACATATTTAGGGTTGTGTTATCATTACTTTTTAGTGGAAAACGTAGCATCTAAAGCCGGCAGATTTTGCAGTCGCAGTGAAAAATCGGTCAGAAGATCGACGCTTGAGGAGCAGACGGGGTGTTCTCACATGACACAGGCACAATTAGTACAGTTTTAACACAGAACGCCTTTAAAATCAACTCATACAGTACCGTTCAATAGTATTAGGCCGCCATTAGATTAGATATACCATTGTTTTAGCTTATAATGTCCATATATAATTATTTCTCAGACTTTTTATTTGAATACAAAACAGAAACACTGGAAATGTATATGCAGTATTAAAAATCTTCTTCTACAGGCTACAGTGGCCAGTATTTAGTGTGACCTCAACTTACACTCTGATGAAGAAGCTTGATCAGGAAGGCTTTTTGCAAGGGTAGCAGCCAGGAAAGCACTTTTTCCGAAAGTGTACAGGGTGAAAAGGCCAAGAAGATCAGTGGAGAAGAGGATTATGGAGTTTTGGGTCCAATCGTCGACAATATGTTACAGTGTTTTGCAAGCAATCATATTGCAGTGGAAGGAGTATCAGACCACGGCAAATCTACCAAGACCCGGCTGTCCCTCTAAACCTTCAGCTCAAACAAGGAGAAGACTGATCAGAGATGCAGCCAAGAGGCCCATGATCACTCTGGATGAACTGCAGAGATCTACAGCTGAGGTGGGAGACTCTGTCCAACCTTTGATTCGTCCAGCCTGTGGACTTTTATTGCGCTTACGTTATCAGTACCAGCGACACAAACACCACCTCTCACCAAGAACCTGCGCCTGTCCCCTCTATATCACCGCCTAGTCAGCTGTCACAAGTTTGATGAAGAACCCCCCTGATCAGAGATGCACCGCAAGTAGGCACATGATCATCTGATGTCATGATTACTTGCACAGACCGATCATACAGCTGCATGCGTGGCCGACCGACCCTGTAATTAGGGACACAACAATTTCAAGTAGTACACCCTGCCACCCATTATATCGGATACCTTCTATGGAAGAGTGTGCGTATAGATAGCGAGAAGCTGTCAGTGCGAGACGTCCAGAAAGCGCCCCCCCAGTGTTTGTTTATTCCACTGATCGAGACAACATGTGTGCATAGATTAGGATCTCAGGTCACACGAACTTTTTGCCACATATGCAAAACCTGTTAGTTTGGTGACTGGGTTTGGAACACAGCCAACAACCGTTCTGCATCACCATGACCGTAACCATCCCCACTGTCAACCTGGGTTGGTGCAGCATGACACCGCGATTTGGTCGCTTCCTTCCTTCTGCTTTCTTAACGAGCGGACCTAGGGTTATATTTGATGGTTAAAATTGGATGGGAAATATGGATGGAGCCAAAATACAGGGACCACTCTGGAAGAAAACCTGTTGGAGTCCTGCAAAAGACCTGAGACTTGGGACGGAGATTTTATCTTCCAACAAGACAATGATCCAAAACATAAAGCAAAATCTACAATGGAGTGGTTCACAAATAAACGTATCCAGGTGTTAGAATGGCCAAGTCAAAGTCCAGACCTGAATCCAATCGAGAATCTGTGGAAAGAACTGTCTAAAAGGTGTCCTAAGACTAAGTGATAACTGAGGTGGGTTTGATGTGATGTTCATAAAGAATTAGTATGCCAGTGGAAAGAATCCGACTGGCCTGAAAGCCTTTCAGTTACGATCCAAAATCCTGCCTAGAAACGGCATCGTGTAACTCTGATGTCCTCAAACTTTTGGCCACACACTCTGGGTGCCCTTATGCCGCTGTTCTGATGCGCAGGACTAAATTTAGCAGCATCTGCGGCTTCTGTCTTAGGGACAGCAGTGTAGTAAAGTGGTTCCCTCTGCTAGCTCTAATTATGTCATTTGTAGTTCCTGGCAGTCGCAAAACAGGATGTCCCCAAAGCGAGCGATCCCACAGTGGGAACCAGTCAGATTCGACTCAGGCTCGACGGAGGCCTGATCGGAGGAGACACATCCAGCATGATGCGGTTATCTGACTGCTGGGTGATTTCCCTCCCTCCGTCCTTCCTGCGCTCTCGTCTCTTTGTCATACGGTGACTTTTCTGCACAGGAAGGACTTGCCCGGGCCCTTTTTCGGTCGCCTGGCAGCTGAAAATCGATGGTCGCAAGCGTCTGCAGCACGTGTTGATGTAAAGCTGTGTTCAAAAGATGATTTCTGTGATAGTTACGGGGGTCGCTCCGGGGCCCCAAACGAACGCGCCTGTGTATAAATCACAGACTGTAAACATTTCATACTGAAGGCAGCATATGGGTTGCAGATCCGAGAACACATACACGCAGAACGAGCACGCCGATTTCGGATTTTAAGCCGTTTTGGCTTTAATGCGCTGGCAGGACGTTCCTTACTCGCTGATTTATGTCGTCTCATATGTTATAGGCTTCAGAATTTGTGTTGGCAAGCCAGAAGGAAAAGCATGCAGTCACATCCGAACAATGTGTCTTTAATCAAACACTTCGGCTGCCTGATCTGAGCGAGAGAGACAAAAAAGATTAAAAAAGAGAGAGGCAATAAGTTGCCTACTCGCTTTTGCCTCTGGAAACGACGAGCATCAGGAACAGCATGGATTGGGTTTCCGTGACTGACAAAATCCTGCACCAGACCTCAACTGAAGTGGTGTAAAGCACACCACCCTTAGAGCAGTGGACCTGTTCGGTTGTGTTTTATCTCCCATCGCCTTGCTCTTCGATTCAAGCGGTGCTACTGGCAAAGTCAAAGTGCGTTTCCATTAAAAATTATTTTGTTTAAACAACAACAAATGTGAATCATTACCAAAATCCATTTGGATTGATTTTCCAAGACCCACACCATCAGCCCACAATATATTGGACGAGCCGCCATACAGGGATGGCAACATGGACCAATCCATCGCAGGCCATTTTCTAAACACAGGATGTCCTTAGCTCACTTATCCATTTATTAAACCTCAAACTAACGTCCTTACTGCCATGCTGTTTCCTGCCAATACCAAACAACTCAACATATTTGGGAACTCTCGCGACTGGACAACGTCAGACATGGCACACCAGGGACACGACTGTAAACAGAACGTCATTTCAATATATCTTGTCCAGTCATTCCTGCCAGTTCCGTTTAGGATCCATCCCGATATTGGGCTGCATAAATCTTCTTAAGTTCTTCAGCTATCTGGTACAACTCTGATTTCTTATGTTTTATTATGCTGCAAGCAGGGGCTTTCTAGAATACACAAAGAATTTAAAGGGGCACAGCTGTTACCCTGCACTTGCCAATCTGTCGTAGGGACACAACTGTGCGTAAAAGTCATAGATGAAGTGATTTAACAGTCGAGTGGGCGTCACTCTGAGAAACGAAGAACGCTAGAGATCATGTTTACGCTTTGCTTTCGCGTTCTAATGTGTGCTTTTGGTACGTTATGCGGTCATAAGTGGCCCTGCTTGCACTGTGGCTGACTTTCCTTTAATTATCTACAGATTTCCATTACTCCACTGAAAGCAACTTACTGAAAGCATCAAGCTTTTGGAAAGATTCTGGGATTTATGGGAGATGTAGTGCCTGTAGGGAATCTGCAAGGCGTGACTGCCTCCGAGCCCAACCGTATCTCATTTTGTTTCCAGGCTAGAGGCGACCTAACAGGATAACTAGAGCCCCCTTTCAATTGTACAGTTTTCCCCAAATAAACTCGCTCTAATATTGTAATCGCTTACATATATCATCATTACATTCACACAGCTAAAGCTGCATTCACTTCAAATCCAACAACTCCTTTATTTGTTTTTTATTTTGGCAATGACTATATTTAGAGTATTTTCACAGCAGAATTAATTTTCTTACCTCGCCTGGTCGTTTGGTAAGAGCTTTGAGTCAAATACTTAAAAAATTAGCCTCCAAAACAGCATGAAGATGTCATTAAGACTAACATTAGGTTTGGATTCATAATGCAGTGATGTTAGTGATGTTAGTTGACACACAATACGCCCAAAACACACCAAAAATAGGAGTATTTACACATGGACATAATATACCCAGGTCATGCGTCAGCGTGGTCGCCATATTGGTTCAGGCAACTTCTCATAATTCTCCAAAGACTTTATAGGAAAAAACATGCCTGGTTATACTAATAAATAATAATATAATAAAACAATAACAGTAATAGATTAGAAATAGTACACACTGTATAGTATGCATAGTAATGCTGTATAATAGTTGTTTAATATAGTATTCACTGTGTTATACTTTATTATGTTACTATTCATACTACATATAGTATATGTACTCTTATTAATCAATTATTTTATTTAATGATATTATTTATCAGACTACATCTTGCATTCTAATAATATGCTGTATTGTACGTAGATCAAAAGCCCTGAGTATAAAAACGACTCATTAAAATCATCAGGTTAAAATGCATTTTAACCTGAAAAAAAATCAGGTCTTCCGTTCACTTGTGTTTGTTTACAAGCCAGTCTTGCCTGGACCAATATGGCGGACGCGTCGGCGCATCGCAGCAATGCAGCAACTAGGTATATGCCTATGGACGATCTTAGTTTTAGGAGGGCAGAGCATCCAGCTGATGAGCTGGCTTGTTGAGGGTTACAAAACATCCCATGACAACCTGTTAGTAAGAGGTGTCAACATACTTTTGGCCCTATAGTTGAGGGTTTGAGGTGGTATAAACAGCATCTACAAGACGGAAGGCGTGTTTTAACCTGCAGGTTCTTTGCAGCGCACTACACAGGTGTGTATTTCAGCCTGCATGCCAGTTTCTGATCAGGCAGCGGTAATGAAGACGCTCGTCATGAATATTTAGTCGGAGGCAGAGCGGGCGGCCAGGTAGCGACGCGCCATTTGTTTCCGCACGTCTGAGACACCGGCACATCAATACGCCACACTCGGGCCCTAACAAGAACAACTGTAGGCCTTTCATCTCCCCTCCTCGGGTTCCCATTGTGCTCTGAATAATGAAACACAATTAGGTAGGTATACAAAGCCCAGCAGCCACACACGGTTCCGTGTCCACCAGGGCGAACCGTACCGGAATCGTACCGGGTCATGACTGTGATGAAAATCTGGCCTGGCAGCTTGATATTTAAAAATATTTTTTATTTGTATTTTTGACGATTGCCCAAGATTATTTCTCGAGTGCGGGGATCGGAACGGGCCGAGCAGCAGGAAATAAGAGACGGCGGGCTCAGATTGTAGCCGGGAGATTAATTATTCAGTGGCCAGCTTCTCTATCCAATGACCCCGCTAACAGAGCACAAATTATTTAGAGAGCTGCCAGAGCGAATGCTGGTGACACACGTGTGAGGCCGAGACACGTCGCGGACATCCGAGGCCACCTAGGGAGGGACGCACGCCACAGATATATATTCATTACGAGTATCACCTCACGGTTCCGGTTGCACCGAATGCCACGGTCTTGCCAAGGTACCAGGTTAAAATAAGGACTTCAGGGCGATCTGGAAACAACACCTGGGTTAAAAAGTAAAGTAAAATAAAAGAAGTGTTATTAGTCAGCGTTAACAGGCCTTTATAGTGATCGTTTGATAAATTCCGAGGTGTTATGACGTATCCGTGTAGCAGGCTGATAAGATGATTGCTTTAGACGCTCGAGGTTGGTTCGGGACAGCAGGACACTAAAGGTGGCTTGGGTATCGCTTCCAGCTGTCACTGCTATCTGTAGCTGCAAGGAGAGACACGCTTGAAGTCACTGAGCTTTAAAACTGCATGTGTTTGGTGCTGCACTCTTGCATAGCGATTACTTTCCGCAAGTGCTGTCGGGGATTAATTAGACTCGGTTACAGCGAAACCTGAGTTGTGGCTTCCCTCTTGTCACTCGTGCTCGTCGAAAATTTGCTCTCCGTCACCATTCCGGCTCGTGTTAACCAGCGGTATTAATAATGCAAGCGCCTGGTTTTCCGCTATAAAGAACGAGGAATTTTAATCGCAGTTCCTTCTATTCCAGCTACTAACCTCCTATAACAAACAAAACAGATCTAGATAACGTCCCTGAATGGAGTTTGCCTCTACCTGCACCTTCCACTTCCTTCCCATCAGCGGAATTAATGAAAGAACTCGCTGTGACATTTTGCTGTTCGTATTTACTATTATTTACAGCAGCAAATATTTACTCAGATGTAACCTGAGGGTAGAATCTGACACGACACACACACAAAGACACACACACACACACACACACACAGGAAACATGCCACACGCACTGCGCGCATGCATAAACACTAACACACACACACACACAACGTTCACATGTGCACTACAGACAAACGTGTGTGCGCTTTCTCTGTTTAGACGACTCTCATGTAAATGTTTCTTTCTCTAGGCACAACACACAAACACACGCATACATAAGCCGGACACACATGCTGTAACAGCGAGAACGTGAAGGAAATAATACATTTTAGGCTCCTGATTTCTGAATATTCAACATCGCAGCTGTAACTGCCTACATTTGGATGGTTGGAGTGTATTCTGTTAATATGAAATGAGAAAAACAACACAGAGAGAGAAAGAGGAGGTGTTGGAAGTCGGTGATGTTAGGTCTTTATCCTGTTAGCACTGATTGCTCTCCAAGACCTCACACTGGGCTAATTGGGCCTGACAGGAACAGGGTTGGCATTGTGGCCATCGGGGCAGCAGAAGTCTGTGGCATGCACCACATGGCAGTCGGTGTGGCCCGGACCCCGGGGAGATGATGGTTATAGCACTGGTGCAGCCTTTTAAAATCACTTTAATGGGGAGAACGCTTTTCACAGGCACAAGCACAGAGGCTTGGGAACATGGCATCACACATCAGGACTTCACAGGGCCAGCCCGGCAGCCAGCCGTGGAGAAAGTCTGCCATCAGCTGCACGCCGACGGAACGGCAAGGTAACTGAGGGAAAGGTACAAGCACACCTTCGGTCCCAGTTTGTACAGACATGGTGTGATAAAACTGGAGTATTTTTTTTATTAAATATTTTTTATAATATGTATTATATCATCACTCCAGCAGACATGGTACAAAATGTGACTAGTGACTTACAATATGACTACAAAATAACTTCTATTTGTGTGAGAATAATAATAATAATAATAATAATAATAATAATAAATACACAGTCACAGTTACAATAATAAATAAATAAAAAATAACAATAACAATAAATATAATAATAATGATGATAATAATAATAAAAATAATAACAAAATCATAAAATAACAAATAGTAATAATAACCAATACATTAATAAAATAAAAATAATAATAACAAAAAACTAACTAATAATAATAACATCAATAACAATAAAAATAATTAAACTTTCTAAGAAAAATAATAACAAAAATAATACAAAACTACAATTACAATAATACATTTTAATACAATAATAATAATAATAATAATAATAATAATAATAATTATAATAAACAAAAATTACAATAATAATAGAAAATAGCAATAATACTAACAATGACAACAATAATAATAACAAAAATAAAATAACAAATAAGATTAATAACAATAGTAATAATAAGAATAATAATAAAAATAATGAACAATAATAAAAAATATACTACTACTACTACTACTAATAATAATAATAATAATAATAATAAATACACAGTCACAGTTACAATAATAAATAAATAAAATAGCAATAACAATAAATATAATAATAATAATAATAATAATAATAATAATAATAATAATAAAAATAATAACAAAATAATAAAATAACAACTAATAATAATAATAACCAATACATTAATAAAATAAAGATAATAATAATAAAAAACTAACAGTAATAATAATAACAACAATAGCAATAAAAATAATGAAACTTTCTAAGAAAAATAATTGCAAAAAATAATAATATGCAATAGTGTTACTAATAATAATAACAACAATAATAACAAGAGTAATGATGGAAAATAATAACAAAAATAATACAAAACTACAATTACAATAATACATTTTAATACAACAACAACAACAACAACAATAATAATAATAATAATAATAATAATAATAATAAAAACACAAATTACAAAATAGCAATAATAAAAAATAGCAATGATACTAACAATGAAACTAACAAATTAATAACCAATAGTAATAGCAAAAAATACCAACAGTAATAGTAAGAATAATAATAAAAATAATGAAAAATAATAAAAAATATACTACTACTACTACTACTTCTAATAATACTAATACTAATAATGATAGCCAATACTACTACTAATAACAACAACAACAATAAAATAATAACAATAATACCAAAAGCAATAACAATAATAATAATAATAATAAAAACACAAATAACAATAATAATAAACAATAGCAATGATACTAACAATGACAACAATAATAATAAAATAATAACAATAATACCAAAAGTAATAATAATAATAATAATAATAATAATAATAATAATGAAAAATTATATTTTGTAATGCAACAATTACAATAACATTTATTATTATTATTATTATTATTATTATTATTATTATTATTATTATTATTAGGTGCATGTTTTAAATCCAAAGTTGCTGCACAGTGGAAGCAGACAGTTCTACAGCTGCCATTACAGCCTGACCAAAGGCAGAAAAGATGTTCCTAAGTGTGTTATAAAGGACATGGAGGAATCTATAAGCTCCTGCAGTGCCCCTGTAGTCTTTAAAGCTCAGCGTTAGGGAATCTGAGGATATGCACTGTGGTGTAAGGATGGAAGATTTCAGATGGAAGCTAAAGTGGAGCAAGTCACACATAAGGCATTATGGGACATGACATGTGGGCTGTAAGTGGTAGCCAGTATAGCTTATGGGGTGCAGAGTGATGATGTAAGCAGATTTTGTGGTGCGGGTGAGGTTTGTGTGTACGAATACAATCAGCCCAACAACACTGAGGCAAAGAGATGTTTAACTTTTGATTTAATTGAGTAAAGAGTCGTTATAGAAAGCCTCAAATTGTTTCACTTGTTATTACTTGACGTTTTTTCCTACCAAAGGACTTGAGCAAATTAATGTAACACACCAGATCACATTTGCAGCCTAAATGCTTCTGCCTAAATCATTCTTAAGAGCAGCCGTAAGTAGATGAGTTACCCACCTCGTCTTTAATTTAATTCAATAATCCCGATAAATGAAATAAATCCCATTTGGGACTTCCACTCTCTCGACTGTAGTGAGATAATGTGAAATGAGGTTCTGGGAGAGGAAAAATGGGACATCACGGTTGATTGAGCTTTTACAAAAAGATGAAATATTAATACGGAGTTATCCTTTATGTTTATAATTTTGCTTTAATGAATGGGCGCATCCAAGCGCAAAACAATCAGTCCGACCAAAAAAATGTGCACAGGAACAAATTAGCATTTCATCAAACCCAGTGCAAATTGTTTCACTTGAACTTTTTTAATTTTTTTTTTTTTTTTTAGTGCTGACTGAAACGAGGCCTGTAGAAGTGCTGCAGAAAGATTTATGGGTGATATCGTAGCGCAATCTGGATGTTTTTTGTTTGAATAGGTAGTGGAAATTAGCACACAGCACGCTTTTTTCCTCAAATTAGGCCCAGGGTTGTTGATGTGACACTTTAGATTTAGAGTGAGAGCCAAAAGTCTGAGGACACTAGAGAAAAGGCTTTTATTTTGCAATTTTCTTGAATTTAACACAACGTTGTTATTACAAATAATATCATATGTGCAGAATAATAATAATAATAATAATAATAATAATAATAATAATAATAATAACCAATACTACTACTAATACCAACAACAACAATAATAATTCTTATTATAAAAATAATAACTAAAAAATAAAAAACTATATTAATAATAACCCAAACTAACAACAATAATAAAATAATAACAATATTAACAATAATACCTAACAAAGAAATAAATATATACTTCAAAAATTCTGAATCGTGTGTGTTTTCATTTACATTTGATTAGTAATAAAAAACATTGTATTAAACTCAGAAAAATGCAAAATAGGTGCATTTTCGTTAGTGGTCTCAGACTTTTGGCCCACACCATGACCCCCTGTGAAGGCCTGGCATCCCATAAATTATAACCGTTCTGGTTCCGTGTCCTCAGCAGCACCCATAGGACCTAGCATCAATAAACTTATCAATATTCAGCTGATACAATCTTAAATGTAGACAGTAAACAGTGGACCCTTGACAGATTAAAGCACCCCCGCACCCTGCCCTGGGCACTTTTATGGTTATACTATGGGTGGTTGCACTCATGGCCCTTGGCATCATGCCCACTTAAGACCGACCTCATGACGTTTGGAAGAAGGATTTAGTTATAGAGCCAGAATAAGCACCAGTGGAGTGGATAGGCCTTGAAAGTCCACTCCTTTAAGTGTGACAGATTTTGTGAGGCTCCCATAGCGATTCCACCCCAGACTTTAGGGAAGAACAAGAATTATGGGTTAGGAGCGCCCCCCAGTGGGCCCTACGTCAGTCATTCAAAAAGCATCGTGTTGAAGGTGTTGTGCTATAAAGTCACCGAACACACAATAGCCAAACAATCAAAGTCTCCCCGTTAAGTGGCAAGGCTTTGAAATGTAAACAACAGTACTGAAATGAGAAAGGGGTTCCATCTTCGCCTTCCCTCCCCCTGTGACTCTCTTTCTATCTGACGCCAGCCACTCTGCGCTAAGTAATACTGAATGAGCCATCCTCCAACAGCTGTTGTTCTGCCAAGCCTCAAAGGTAATCACAGTAATGGACTCCTAACATACCTGCAGACGCACATAAATAAATATGTTTCCGAAGAGACCGGCTCGTTGACGGACCCGCTAATCAAGCGTGAGGCCGCATCTGTCGAGGGTAGCTTTGGGGAAGTGCAGCGTAAGACATATGTGAAGATCGATGCCCGGCAGCAGAGCGGCTCAGACTGGAAAATTTGTCCCTTACATGGTTCACTCATGCCCAGTAGAGTCCAGCAGACCCCCCATGACCCTGACCAGCTGAGCTGTCCAAGCAATTGTAGGCTAAGGGCCTTGCTTAAGGTAGGATTTGAACTCTGGACCTTCCAGTCCACAGTCCATTATCGTACCCACTGTGCCACCATGGTCCCAATGGTCATCATCAGTGTGCCCATGTCTGAGGTCCAGACAGGGCACTGCAAAAGCAACCCAGAATGCCAAGCCCGTGATGGCCTGGCACCCTCTGCCTATTTTAAAGGGAAATAGGCTCTGGGGTCTGCTATGACCCTTGAGGGGGTTCTTTTTGTATATGAGAAGAATTAAACAAAAGTAAAACTAAAAAAAGGACTAAAAAAGGACTCAACGCAGGAATGATCACCTGAGCTCCTGAGACAAAGACAAGCAAGGTGAAAAGGTGAATAAAATAAAGAAAGAAATGCTTCTTTTGTTCTCCACTTCTTTCCACTTATAAAATGAATAAAAAACCATTCCTCCGAATGGGCGCCATTTCCGTCCCCAGGACATTACATGTATAGATAATTAATATAATTAACTGTAAAACATTTAATTATTAAGAAAGGTGTCCTGCACAGTGATGCAAATGTAAGTAGATTTAAGATATATCATTTAAAATATTACTAAAACGACCTAAAATCCTTCATAAATCTTTAGTTTATTGCATTGTTGTGTACTCCATAAATATTTTTCATAAGAACACATATTTTAGTCATCTCCCCAAGTTTTCACTCAGTCATGTTTCCTGACATATTCCTAATTCTGGAAATTAGGAAACACACCACAAGTCATATGTTCAATAGGAAGCTGGATCATCTGGATCTTCTGAAGATCATGGGAAGATCTTACTGTGTTATTTTTTCCTGCATATTGGATGATATTGTTGCTATGACTCAGAAGGTCCATCTCAACTTACTGTCCTGTTACCGAAATTATTTGGATGTTATTTGTTTTTGTAAAAATACAATTTTTGGTAATTCATTAGAATGTGCTCCGTGCCCTAATGGTATTAGTACAGATGCCATGTGGTAGCCTAGCGGGTAAGGTACTGGACTATGGACCAAAAGGTCCAGGGTTCAAATCCCATCTGTGCCAAGCTGCCACTGTTGGGTCCTTGAGCAAAAATTACAATCCCACAATTGCTTGGATTGTAAGACTGTACCAATTGTAAGTCGCCCTGGATAAGGGCGTCTGCTAAATGCTGTAAATGTGGTTAAATTTTATGTTTTTGCTAGATTAATTCTGTGCTTAAAACACAGAGAAAGAATAACAGGACTAGAAGAAACCATGTAAATTGCCTGATAGAGCAAAACTCAAACTTTGCCTCTAATGAAAGTCATGAGACGGTCGATAAACGCTAATGTGAAACATTTTTGTAGAGTGCCTACATTGCTTCTTTAGCCCAGCGTATCTGTGAAATAAGCCCCATATCTGTCTAAATCTTCCTTTCAGAGACTTTTTCTGAGCAGGGGGCCATGCATTACCAGTGTACTCATGTGGATCCGATTTGTGCAGGGATACCACAAAACCTTTTGGGAAATGTACGTAACTGGAATTACTTTATACTGTATTGCTGCAGGGTTCAAACACTGAATAAACCTTTATGAGAGCAGCTTTGGTTAGGACCATGCATTGACTATCTTACCTCAGAAAAGTTTCCACAAAGGATTTTTTTTGTTGGGTACCAGTGTTCGGTTATAGGCTATAGGCCTGTCTAAAATCGTAGTACACAGCACAGCAAAAGTTCACCTTGCACCTTACACGTTCCGCGTTTGTCCCAGCCCTGTTTATTATATTGTTTACCAGAACGTCCTGGTTTTTAGTGACCCTTCCGAAAAGAAATTCTCCATCTCTCTCTCTCTCTCAGCTGTGGTTGTCTTCTCATTTTCTCCATCTCTCACTCTACATATCTGCCTGAGCCACATTAGAAAGCTCCTGCTCCTGGACTGACAGCTGAATCCTATTTTTCTCTTCTTTTTTTTGGTTTAACCCCTACCGCCTGTGCAATATTCATAAATTTAATTTCCAATCCGCTCCTCCTTTTATTAGTTCGGGTGTTATTAAATGAGATTGCTCCGTCTTAATATATATCTGGAGCCAGGAAGGCGCCGGTGAGCTGGTATTCAAATCCAATAACATGGCCTGTACTTAGAGCGCAGCACTAATAAAGGCTGGCGTGTACCATGCATATGCAGACGACACGACACACACGGGCGATAGGGAAAGCAATAATGTACCTGGCGGCCTTCGGAGGCCAGGAGATGCCTCTAAATTTGCCTGACTGCAAAGTGGAAATGCTTCTTGGTAGAAAGACGAGACCTGGTGCAGCATAATGGAGATTGTGCTACAGCTAGTCACAAGTTAAGAGGGCATCCCTGGTCTGGTGTCCTGGCACTAACTCTTGGTATTCCACCTCTGTTCACATCTCAGACCAGGGGTGACCCTATGCTACAGTAGAAGATGTCCAGTTAAAGAGCAGAGCTTGCAGGAGGTCATGACCAGGCTATCGCTGGTACCAGGTAATTCCACTGACAGTTAAAAACGAATATAAAATTGCTCATTACTCAAAAATAGCTTTGGTTTAGTTATGACCCTGCATTGTAGACCAGCAACTGAGACTGCACCCCTGTACCCCATGGCCACATGGTGAGTAGAAAGTCTGATACCAGTGGGTAAGAGTAAAGTTTTTTGCAATTAAACTGTTTTAATGAAAAATATAATGGTGATAAACAAAGTGTGCCATAAATCCTGTAGGCAAAAGAACTGGGCAAAGCCAAGTTTATTTCTCGAGTGCTTTTTACAATGACGCACAGCCTTAGACGCAGGATGTTCGGTACATGAATCTTTACAAATACACTGTGATTCCAAAACAAGCAACCATTTCAGCAGGTGGTTAAAGCAGCTGAGAAAATTTACATTTAGCAAACTCAGACTATACTATACCTATATCAGAGGTCAATGAGTGAGCTCTGTCTCAGCTGATTAATGACTAAAAACAAACGAATACAAACACCAACATGGTTAAACTTCAAAATAAAAGCAGCCATGCTAAGATGCACCCACGATTTATTACAGGTGCAAACAGAATTGTTTGATTACAGTACAAACATCACTCCTTGTAAATGAATCTGGTGTTTTTTCGCCACTTTAAAGAAGCTTTCACTAATGGGTTCAAAGAGAAAACAATATAATTAGCTGATGAGCTGGAACATGTAAAATTGATTAAAAATCAAGAAAGCATCAGGACAGTGTGTTTCTGGTTTCTGTAAATCTGATTAGCATCAACAAAGCTGGAAAATCAGATCAAAATCAGGAAAACTATCAGAAAAGGAAAACTTTAAAACAAGTTTATAAATCAAATCCATCATAGAAGACGTAATGAAGACAGTTAATGAAGACAGTTAATGACTGCAGATCATTAACAAACACGTCTTACTGTTCAGATGAAACCATTCAGACTGAAGGTAAAGAACATGGAAAAGTTACACTCCATAAATCAGAACTCATTCCTACATTAGATCACATGGAAAATCAAAGCTATCATTCGTTAAATTACAGACACTTACAAATACAATCGATCAGTTTCTCTCGAACCAAAACTAACAAGCAAAACATGAAATCACCCAACACTTAGTACACCATCATTTTCAAAAACCAGAAAGTATTCAGCTAAATAAAACAAGGACAGTCATCTCTCAAAGCACAATTGACAGGGTGGCACAATGGCACAGCTCACTGACCGTCCGAGTAACAGTCCAGTTCTGTGGTGCTTCACATCTAAACACTAAACCATGAACCTACAATAATACAGAAAATCCCAAACGCAAAACCAGAACATCTAATTTTATAAATTATACACAAAAACATTTACAAATACAAAAATCAGAACCAGTCTCTCACAAAGCAAAACTAAAACATCAAACAGTGAATCACAAAACAAAAAAATTGAAAAACTAAGCATTTTAAACATAATCCTAAAGTAGATCACATGAAATCCTCTATTCACAAAAACAAATCACATCACTTGCACACACCAAAAAAGTATTCAATTACAAATAAAGGAGAGTATCACTCATGGTGCTTCACATCTAAAACAAAGAGCAAATAAATCAAACGTTAAACCTGAAATTACAAGAGTACAAAAACCCCTAAAGGCAAACCAGAAAGCTTTCAGTTTTACTGTTATAACCACTTAGAAACCAGAGAAATACAACCATAAATCAGTTTGTGAGAAACTGGTTCTGACAAAAACAAAGTTCAGGAAGTTCAAAGTTCCATCATCCGGCATTACAAACCTCTTCACAAATCGCATCACTTATTGTTCAATTGTTCGATTACATATAGCTACAGTATATCACTCAAGCATCACGGACAAGGTTAGTTATTAAAACACTACTAAATATAAACCTGGAATTACCTAAGAATACAGAAACCCTAAAAGTCAAAGCAGAAAGCTTTCATTTATTCTATTATAAACACTTAAAAATAAGATCAGTTTTAAAACAGCCATAAGTTTGTGAGAAACTGGTTCTGACAAAATGAAAAAGTTGAATCACTTGACATTACCCAGAAAAACACACAGTAATGTCCGGTCAACGCCATGTTTCACAAGAATGACTATTATTCAAGCCGTTTCAATGTGGGGGAAGACCCCTTACGTACAAATCTACTGTTTTAGCAGACTGGTTTCAACGCTGAACATTGGGATACACATTGCTGGCAAAACAAAAACCTCACTCAGATCTTTCTGCTCTGCTCCTCTAGTAAAGGTTGTAGCTTAGACAAGCTTAGCCTGATCTGGAAATGACCTTTTACTTTCAATATGAATCTCTCTTTCGTCATTTTTTATTTATACAGTGAAATTGGTGCATGACGGATTTCTTTTTTCATTAGCGCAGTAAAAACACCGCTCGCCGGATGTCGGGGCCTCGGGCTCAGCCAGATTACCTGACCCAGAGTGCGTCCTCGCTTTCTTAACCAGAGCCGATGAGAATTAATATGCGTACGGTCCTGCAGTCGGTCTATCGCCGATTCTTGGCTGGGGTTCAACGGGCAACTTTATCAGGGGGGACATTATTGAGAGCTTTGCTGGAAGCTTCTTCATCACGCTCACATCAGAGCCGGCCGAACACTTGTCACTGTCAATCACGAGGTGGTAATACACTGAAGATTCCCTCATTTGGTTTAATAAAATCTCCAGGCTTATTTGAACTGCAGTCATTACAGCAAATAATTGCCGCATTGAGGTGTTAGCTGGGCCGTAGCCTAAGGGATAAGACCAGCCTATTGCTCGGAGACGGACTGGGCGTCTCTCTCTTCACTCCCTAGTCACGCATATTCCAACAATGAATATTGCATTTGAATCCGGCTTTGCCTTTTCTTATTCAAACTAACATTGTTATTACTTATTATCTGGACGCGGAGTCATTCGTTCTGCCTCCTTTATGGCTTCTGCTGTCACGGCAAATTTCACCAGGGGCTGCCAATCGCAATATTTAACTGTCAGCTAAACCGAATTGCAGATCAGGACGAGCGAGGCTTCACAGGCAATGCGAGTGACAGGGAGAATGAGAGCGGGACATTTTTCATCCACGCTTTAGCCACTGGAGATCAGCGCTTATTAGAATTTAGATTGGGACCATTGTTGCTGTACTTGATCCAGAATTTATAAAGGTCCAGACGAAACCCGTACAGCGGCGTATAGATGTCCCGCACTGGGCCTGCCCCCCCAACCAGCATCATCTTCTGACCCGCTACAGCTAACAGCGCATCAAAACAAACCCTGCAGCATAACAGGCGAATCTTAAACAGCCACGTCTGACCTGACACGCCAACGCACGAGCGCTTTCCTGCTGTACCGCACGAGCGCGTGAACAACTCCCCCAGAGTTCGTCCTCGTTGTTGTGGGACCTTCACAAGCAGATTATCTATGAATACTAAACGCTCTCGTCAGAGCAGAACACATTAAAAGTTCAGTGTCTTCTCTTTAATATCAGGTCATCATTAAAAAGATTAGCCCCAGTCCGGTCGCTCGATTGTCTCTCGACCGCATTAAGTCGGGCCACAAAAACAAAGCGTCAGAGAATCGAGGCACGGCGGGCGAGCTGTCACCTTTTTCATGTCGGGCATTTGGGAAATGCCAACAGGACTCGAATAGCTACAAACCCATTTGTGTTAATGGGGTTCTTGATTTCCAGCGTGTCAGAGAGGCGCTTGACCTTGCGTTGTTTACTGACCGCACGGAGAAACCACTGGCCCAATTACCTTTATTAAACAGAGTGTAGTGGAAACCAAATGGAATCAGACAATTAAGCAATAATGAAGTCAATAATTAGTTCCTCCTTTCAAATTTGGACAATGTCATTTTCCCCAATTAAGTAAATCGGTGAAGCAGTAAATTAGTTTTTTTCCCCCCTCTTAACGATCAATAAAAAGGGTCAAGAAATCAATCAATCAGACATATTTGCAGAGTTGCTTAAGCGTCACAAACAAATTAGGATGAGGCGATAATAAACTGTGCGTCATGCACTGTATGAGCGTATCCCTGATAACCCCGTGATCCCATCCTGTTCTGAATTCCTCTAGGCGAGCCAGGCCTTGTCGTACCCGGGTCAGGGCATTTAATCATTCAAACAAATCCTGTTTTTGACCTATTCCTGATTGCACATGAATGTAATTTAGCCTACAGCTATTTATTAGTCAACAACATCACCCAGCTGGCAGCTCTCAGCTCATTTGATTTAGACAGCTGCTGGAAAGATGGCACAGGCATTGTATGCGGGTTTGCTCTCGCTCTAGAAGAAGTGGGCATCTGACAGATGTACAAGGCACTCACTGACCTGCGGCACTCCTTAGAGGTCCTCGTAGGTTCCACTAAGCTGTAGCTCTTGAAATGTTGATGAAACCAATCGAGAATAGAGAACCGACCAAAAGTTTTAGGACTAGGGGTCCAGCGACACTCATTTCTAGACCTATTCCATTTTCTACTGGAAGTGGAAGCTTCTGACTGAAATTTTCTTATCGGTTTGTGTTTTGTTGTCTTTATTTTCAAACTGTAAAGTTAACAAGAGCTTATATTAAAGCTGGTTCAGTCGGTCGTCGAGTCCACATTCCTGAGCCACAGTAGGTCCGAGCCGAAGCAGCAAATTCCTGAGGCCTGTAATCCGCCCAGACTTCATCTTTCAAAAATGTGTGTACTGGGTGCGAGTCAAGTGCAGAGCCTGTTTGTTTACAGCTTGTGGTTTCCACTTCGGTTCTTCACGCCCCAATCCATAAAGTCCAGTTTACAGTGCAGGATGAAGCCGCTGCCAGGTCGCTCGCTGGCATGGGGAAGACAGACCATATTACAATCCTTCTTCACTAGAACGACTATAAGTTCATTTCAGGGTTTCATTTTCTTGAGAACTTCATTACAGAATTTGTTAGCAGATGCAAGGGTACAGCCGAAATAAAAAATGCTTGTGTATTTCCAGCCTACATCCCTGTGGAAATGTGGAGAAATCCTGTCTGCATCTCTTGTCTTCATCTTGTCTTAAACCCTGTTTCACGCAAACACACTTCAACAGAGACAAAAACATTGTTTTTAAAAGCATTTTATCCTACATACGGCATTTTGTTTAGCATGAGTGTGCTGGCGATTCTGTAGACGAGCTTCAGCTTTGCTCCATCGGTTCCTGATACCCCTGTACTCCAGGGTCCAAGCTGTTTCATTACAACCATGGTGTTTATGGTGATGCTGCCTTTTGGCATCATAGGAACCCAGAAATTGAACCTTGTACATAACTTGCACTTTTTGTATTTGTATTTTGGAAGAAGACTATATTTTGTTTTCTTGGCTGTTATTTGGCAGCAAAGCATGTTTTCCTTAAGTCTGCTTTACTGATGAGACGAAACATTTCCAACTGACATTTTGGTCGCAGTTTTATTATCCTTCTTCTTTTCCAATGAACATTTATTTCGGGGTGACACAAAGAATTAAAAATATGTCGGTCACTGCCATTAAATCCACAACCCTCTAGGCATGTGAGTGTTTTGTCCTTTCACTTGGACAGCGAAACAGAAGAAGCTTCTGCATAGATACTGGAGAGGGAAACCACCACTCTGGCTCCAACACATGGTTGTTATGGGTTTGGGGTTATATTTTGTCCAGGCATGTGTTAGGTGCATGTTGACTGATAAAGAAATGATACGGTGCCTGTAGAAAATCCATCGCCTAAAATAAAGAGAGAAAAAGACAGAGTTTCTGAAAATGAATGCAAAAAAATGTAAAACTAGAATAACAAGTTGGAAAACGTGACCAGTGCACTGATTTAAATCTGCACAGAGTCACCTTTTACTTGAACGTCCATCTGTTTGGTTTTGTTTACAGCTTGTGAGATTGTTGCCGCACGCACAGGCCGAACAATCTCAGCCGTAAAGACTTGTAAGTCCTTCAAAATTGCAATGGCATCGTAGTAGTGTCCATGGATCAAGAACTGTTTGTAAGGAGCTCCAGAGATGCTGTTTCCATGCCACACACAAGCCTGAGATCAACAACTCCGTGGCAGCAGTTTGGAAAAGACATTGTACTTTGTCAGCATTTCAATGGCAGAATGGAATCAAATCCTTGCAGTAAAGTTCCAAACTCCTTTGGAAAGGCTTTGCAGAAAAGTGGTGTGGACCAACTCCACTGTGGATTTGACGTTCGGGTGTACATGGAGTGTCAGGACTGGCACTGGTGTGTCATAAGATGAAACCGTGTTTGTCATACTGATGATGCAGGTAATCAAATTTAGACAAATAGATTGCAAAGTCAAGGTCAGCGATCAAGACGCCATATGGTTCACGAGTTCTGTCTGTAATACCAATTATCTAATTATCAAGAAGTTATAAAGTTCGTAATGAGCTCGATCAGGTGTGTGAGGAGAGTAAACAAAAAGGCATCACACACATTACGGTCAACGATGGAGGAATCTTAGTTTCCAGTGTGTGTCTCCCTCTGCTGGTCCTAACTGGGACACTTTTAGAGATGTCTCTAATCTAGCACATGCATTTGTACCTGGAGTACCTGGAGGAACCTACACAGACCCAGAGAGAACATGCAAAATCTACACAGGGAGCAGCCAGACCACGTCATTCAAAGCTGGGTGCAACCACTGCACCACTCTGGTGCTGCAGCAGACCTCTGTTCAGCCATGTGATGGACTGTGCTCCTCAGGGATATGCACCAGAGCCCCCCTGCTCAGGATAAACTGAGTGAAAAATATACAGTACATGTATATACCTGTATGTATATAGAACTTGTAATAGTTGCCCATTACTGTGCTTGTTCACATTTCACACTTAACATGGACAACAAAATGACTTTAATTATTTCTTTATATCAGATGCTTTATATCAGCGGTTTTATAGTGCTGTCACCTCACTGCCTTAGAGATCTTTGGTTCGATAGTTGTATGGAGCTTGCATGCTCTTTCTGTGTCTGTTTGGGTTTCCTCTCGGTACTCTATTGTTCTCCCATGTTTCAAAGTCAAGTCTTATGTCAATTGGCATCTCTAAAGTGCACGTGTGTGTCCTGTGACCTGAATAGGGTTGGTTCCCATTTTGTACCATGTACTGATGTGTAGAACCTAGCTTCTGTGACCATGAATTCGATTAAGCAGGTATGAAAATTAATGAATAAATGTTTTTATGGTAACTGGTTCTGGTAACGGCCAGGATAATCACCAAGAAGTCTCCTGGGTCATGAAAGACCAACCTCTCGGCACTAAATGTTCAATATGGCCAGCCAGTTGTGAATGGGTTAAGTCTCCAGAGTAGTAATTGTAAGGTTATGCGTTCAAATCCTTAAACTGTTTGGCCTTATTTGGGCTTTAGCTCAACTGGAAGTCATTTCAGAATCTCATTTCTACTTATATGTTGGAATTTGTTAGGAAAATGGGGCTAGTGGCGCTGCTTAACTTGGATGTTTGTGTCATTTTAAAATGTCTGAAAATCTGACATAAGAATATCACTGTGCCTCTTTAATGGATAATCAAGCTTTTCCATTAAGGACTCCGTGACTCGCTTGTTAGCTTGAGATTAAACGTTTGGTTCTTTTAAAGGGCACCGTTTATATCTTCATTAAGTGACCAGTTCAAACTCATTCGTCTAGTGTATTTATAAAATATGACTCCCAGTGTGTAAATGCCTCATGTTTATGTAGTATTTGTTAATTATCTAGTACTATTTGCTAGCTTATTGCTGTGTTACAAACAGCCTACTGCTTTTCTAAATAGTAGTTTTACATCGCCATACTAATCCAGATACTTTGAAGCACACTCTTTAATACGTAGTACGGGGTTTGGGACACAACCTTAGCCCAAACGTTAAGCGCAATAACAGGTCGTGTTTTGCTAAACGCTATAGCCAATCATTTGCGGGTCTCAAATCAGGTCAACCAAGAAAACCAATCAAGTCGGTCTATTTGCGATTTGGCCCGCCTCTGATCAAGGTAGTTTGAAGTATACGTTGGTATTTGGGTGGAGGTTTGTTTTTCCTACCCGTTTCCGCATGCTGTGCTACGATTGGTCAATAGGTCTTCCTGTTGTTCTGAGCGAGGCACTCAGAGGAGGCGGGATTTACTCAATACGGGTAGAGAGAAAGCTTTAAAGATCTGCCACACAGCGATATGGATTATGTCGGAAATAGGAGGTAGTGTTTGGGTGTGTTAATGGAAGCGAAATGGTTTGCGAGTAAGAGAGCAATGTTTCTTCAGCTTTGTGTGTCTGTTTTCAAGTAAGTTGTTACGTTTTATTTGTAATGTCGCTTTTCAAGCCGAGCCTTAACCCTAGCAACGGGGCTAATAACAACGGTAGCTCCATTAAAACACCGGCCAAACGTTTACGCTTAATGTGCAGCTTAGTATCTTTAGCTCGCACTTCGGCTTTATATCGTGTTGTCTGTTGTGCCAAATGATATCAGCAATCAGACAGGAATGCTTACTTAATATTTGGACATCTAGCTATGTAAATGCACATTTAGCTAGCTCACCTTCCATGTCATTGACAATGCAGTTTGTCTTATCATGTCATGGACAGGTAACGCTTACAGACCTTATTGTATGTTCAGTTAAAGCCACCGTTTTGGGTATTACCATTACCACCAAGTCAGATAACAACCACCCAGTTTGAATAACCACACAACCCTGTTCTCTTGATGCCCCCTTCAGTAGAATGTGGGCACACAGCTTGGTTTTGGGCACTGGCATTGTAATACTCTGTTAAAACTGTGCTTTTAAAGAAACTAACAGGAGCTCCATTGGCACATTGGAGTGTGAGCAGCTGTCAAGCATCGGGTTACACACACACACACACACACACACAGACAGTAAGGACAGCACAGTGTGCATCACAGTACAGTGTTTATCTTTAGTTTAGGGTTTCCTGCTCGAAAATCCTAAAAGCAGCCTAAAAATGCAATGCAGAATTATCATATCACAGCTACTGGGCTGTTCCACCGTCCATGCTTTTGTACCAACACTAAAGAACTGGAATAAGAATGAGAGGCTGGGACCACATTCTGCAAATGTAAACGGTTTTAATATCAGTAGCAATAATACCATAAATAATAAAGTGGCTAGACTGGAAACCATAGGTAGTAAATCCTTGAACGTCTCTGCAGTTCGTGTACTACGGAGGAGGTGTTAAGAAAAGGATCAGTTATTGAGCATTATTCACTTACAACTCTTAAGTATTTTTTTGATCTGGATGTCTTTTTTCTGGCTGGTGAGCGTCCCTGTGCTATCTAATCTTCAGCGCGCTCTCTGGGGTGCTTTCTTTTTAGGACTTTGAACAGGCTCATCTTTGCAGGTTTTGCAAGCCGTTTGCATGGTGTCCGTTTCCGTTCGCACAGGAAGGCGGTGCCGTTTCCTGTTTATAGGTGTGACCCTGCGCTCACACGTCTACGTCAGTGACCGACTTCCTAATTAAACCTAGAAAGAGTTCATTAAAGTTTGAGAAGGTTTTACTCTGAGTGATGCAACATCATTTGTTCTCGGAAGCTTCTGCGTAGAAATTGCATCGTCTTCGATCACCTATCCCGATAAAGCCACAAATGTACATTTACAGCATTTAGCAGACGCCCTTATCCAGAGCGACTTACAATTGGTACAGTCTTACAGTCCAAGCAATTGTGGGTTAAGGGTCTTGCTCATGGACCCAGCAGTGGCAGCTTGGCAGAGGTGGGATTTGAACCCTGGACCTTTTGGTCCAGAGTCCAGTACCTTAACTGCTAGGCTACCACAGTCCCAAATATAGGTCACATGACCTCAGTGACTTCAGTGTCCCGCACTGCTCACTTCGGTCCATTTAGGAGTGTTGGGTGTGTTCAGACCTTGCCGCCCTAAGCTACATGCCGCTTAACATCCGTTCGATCGATGTCAGGTCATTTTAACAGCTTAGGTCTTAAAAATTTTACAGTAATGGGAAATAAAACCTGCTGGCGAGCTTGTACTGTAACGTGGACAGAGGCACGCAGAACCAAAAGCAAGGGCTCGGTGACTTCTCTTCCTAGCAAGAACACAATTCATGCAGACATAAATATGGGACTGCAACTTTCTGCGATATAAATGGAGAAAAACACCAGGAACAAAGGTTGAAGAAAAAGGTTATCGATCGCCTGTCCTAAAACCCAAGCAAACACTGTAATGAGCGTCACATTCTTGCGTCTGACATTTGTCAGCTTGCGGAATCAATTCAGATTAGATCGACCCTAGATTAAACGAGATTTACCGATGCGCTGTTGAAATGGCTACAGAATAATTTGGGATTAAATGAAAGAACGTAGAAATGAAGCAACAGGTCAGAAATGCTTTGGGCAGTTAGGGTGCCAGCTGACATTTTCTGTTGTTTTTATATTTGTGTTTTATAACTGGCTTTCCATCCGCCCCCTCTGACTTTTAGTGAGTTTTGCGTGCGCCGGTAAGAGGCACAGGAGGACACGCCCTGAGTGAGCTTGATGAGTAATGAATCCTTTCTGGAGCATGCCGAACGTTGGACGTAAGGTAAGATCATGAGTAATGCAGTACTCAAGATTTTCTTGGAATCAATATCTCTGTGTACGATGAAATCCAGCGCAGACGCACCTGATTAGTGAGCCACTTGAACCAAATCTGATTTCCTGAGCAAAAGTACAAGGATTGCTTTCTCTCCCAAGTTATAACATTAGTATTTTGTTAAGAAATGAATCTAAACTTATTTCTATTATTAAACGAGGCCCTTCTTTTTGTCCAGCTGTCATTTAGAGCGAATAAATAGACTTGCTCTTGCTGCAAATAAACATTTATTTGGAAGTTGGTGGGGTTTGAACCCTGGACCTTCAGTCTGACTGGGTTTATGCTTTCTGATGGTTTATATGGGTGGCACAGGGCATCGTTACCGACGTTCACAAACGTTTGTTTACAGAGACCCGACAGCGAGGAGCAGGGAGGCCCGGGCGAGCAGAAAGCCAGTCCGGCTCGTCCTGCCTTCGGTAAGAAGCAGCTACCCTCTATACCCAAGAATGCCGTTCCCGTCACTAAGGCGTCCTCGCCAGCGTCGGTCCCCCAAGCCACCAACGGCACTCATGCCTCCTACGGACCCTTCTACCTGGAGTACTCCCTCCTCGCAGAGTTGTAAGTGTTTGAACACACAGGCCACCGAATTTTTCCGTTGCACCTCGTTAATCCGCTGTGACGTGTTTTGTAGTACGCTGGTGATCAAGCAGAAGCTCCCGGGCATCTACGTTCAGCCGTCGTACAGATCAGCCTTGAGTAAGTTCACACACACTTTGTACTCCTCTGTTTATGTAGTACCCATTACAGCGATGCCTTTGTGTCTTTTCCAGTGTGGTTTGGTGTGATTTTCATCCGCCATGGCTTGTATCAGGACGGCGTTTTTAAATTCACAGTGTACATTCCTGATAACTATCCTGACGGAGACTGTCCTGTGAGTACGGCCCTCTCATCCATCTATTTCTGTTTATCTGCAGTAAGTCTTAGCTGGAGTCAGAGCAGAGTTATGGAATGTTGGGTTCTAAAATGTAACAGAGCGCCTTTTTGGCGCGTAAAATGGGCGTGTTGTTGCCCTTAAGCATTCACACGCTTCGTCTCGTCATTCCTTGTGTAAGCCAATTCCCGGGTTGCCAGATCCCGCAAGAGAAACGAGCAAAAAAAAGCTTGCAGAGGGAGAGATCCATCAGGGAGCAGAACCTGCATCCCACACTACCAGTATTTTATAAGCGACTTTATAGACAGATGAGCCCTACAAATGGATCTGGCAACCGTGTTTAACTCTGTTGGCACTTCCGTCCACTTGTGTTAGCAGACATGATTTCTAGGCCTTAATCTGCTCTGAGACCACTAAGGTTTACATGACCGCTTGTATAATCGGAGACCGGCAGAAGTCTATCTGAATACGAAGTGCATGTGACCACTTCTCGATTCGTCTGTGCCTCTGTTGCCTCTGGTAGAGGGTGATCTTCGATATCCCAGTGTTTCACCCCCTGGTTGATCCTGTTTCTGGGGAGCTGGATGTGAGGAGAGCCTTCACAAAGTGGAGGTGGGTGTACGTCCCGTCACGTTTGCGCCTTTTTAAATGTATAATAAATAATAAATTGAGTCTATCTAAGCGACCTATAGGATAAAGCTCCTACTGAAAGATCAGCCTGTCAGGTTTTACCGTAGTGGCTGATGGGTGCCAATGTCTGGGATGATTCAGGTGTCAAGTGTAACCATTCGACTGGTGTTTCCGCAGGCGCAACCATAACCACATCTGGCAGGTGCTGATGTACGCACGAACCGTCTTCTATAAGATCAACACGATGGAGCCACTCAACCCAGAGGCTGCCGTGCTGTAAGTGTGTTCTGAGATGAGTTAGAAACGTTTCTCTTTGCCACTCTTAATCTGCTGGATAAGGCACAGGATATTGGGCGTACCCCAACCTGGGCCTGCAGTGCGAAGGGTCCAGATTAGGCTCTAGACGGCGAGTACAGGCGCTAATGAAGCCTCCTTCGTTTTTAGATACGAAAGGGATATTCAGCTCTTCAAAAGTAAAGTCGTGGACAGTGTGAAACTATGCAACAGCCACCTCTTCGACACGCCCAAGATCGATGATCCATATGCAATAAGGCAAGTGAAGTTGATTATCTGCCTCTCCTAGTTAGATCCGTGTTTAATTACTGCATTTCAAGGTGAAATGGAGATGCATCGTCTGTAAGGAAGTGTCACAGATCCCGAGTTTATGAACTGGGCATGCTTAGGGGTCCTATATGAAAAGCCGTGCTCAAGGGCCAGACAGGTGGGATTTGAACCCTGGACGTTCTAGACCACGGTCGAGCAGCTTAACCACCAAGCCACCACAGTAGTGCATGTTAGAACGAATGTACACGTTGCTCTTGCGGCTTTAACTTCCTCAGGCTGCAAGCTTTCAGTCATAACAGAAATGGGTCAGCTCATGCTGTTCTGTCTGCCTTTATGTCCTACCTAGTTTCTCTGAATGGAACCCAGCTGTGCACGACGAGGCGAAAGAGAAGATGTTCACACACAAGGTGAGCGAATGGTAACGCGACTGAAACAAGTACGGAGAGAATTTATCCTAGAAGGAAAATCAGGAATGTAAATCAAACGAACCCGTTCCAGAACCCTAGAAAGTCCCCATTATATAAGGCATTATAAGAATGAATGGAGTATTGGATACAAACACCATATAAACAGATTAACAAGAGATGAAACATTAAAATTTAGCCAGGTCAGACTAAAAACCCACTTTGAGCTCTTCATATTCCTTAGGCCTGAACTGCAATGCTGTTGGTCTGCTGCTTCAAAGAGATTTGACCTTAATTGGGGGATTTTCATTGTCCTGTTGGATTATTTTTCATGCAGAATCTGGCAACCCTGGTATTAAAGGCAGCAAAGTGCCGACCGAAGACACTTGTGGGGACTCGGACGCAGCGTGTGGCCCAGAAAATGAATAATTGCATTATTTAATATTGACAGTTGAAGTTTGCATCACAAACCTTCTGTGAGCTTATTGGCTGGCTGACAAGTAGAAATCCCATTATTGTGAATCCTAGTCCGATTTCTGAAGTTGGGATTATTCAATCTGATCTAGACATCAGATAAAATGCTGGATTTTACCTCCAGGTCTGCCTATTCTAAAGATTTGGCTTTATTTAGCCTAGCTTTCTATCATCTGTGAAGTTTTTTTTTTGGTCGTGGGATTTGGCAACCCCTGTATTAAACACGCCACAGAATTATAAGAAGTGAAGCGGCTACCGAACACTTTGAGACTCTCGAATGCCGTATATGGTGGAAGAAATTAAGAGAATTCGATTCTTAAATTTCTGCCCGGTTACAATCCACTGATGGCCAGAACGCCATTGTTTAGTCTACGTTGGCACGCTGCGTGTAGTGGAATTTTCTCGACTGCCAGTGTGATTAACGCCGCCTTTCAAGCTCCGCTTGACTCGGAACGTTTTCCTGAGCCCTAATCCTCGGCCTTAATACTTTGTTTTGTCTCCGCAGAGGCGACCTGAAGATCAGCCAAAAGGGCTGCAGGTGTCGGGACTGTCGTGGGTGAAACCCGGATCCACCCAGCCGTTCAGTAAAGAGGAGTATCCTCTCCAAACCTGAACGTCCCCTGGACCCGTTCCCAGCCTCCGGGGGCTCGTCCGTACCCGCGCTGGATCTCGAAGCGGCCTCATGGACTAAATCGCTCAGCTTTAAAAGACATTTCCTATAGACCTCTGCTGGAACGGCTTTAGGCTTCTGCTTCTCTGGTGTAGACCTGATGCAATCAAGACTTCTGTTTTTTCGACCACTTGCACATGTACTTTTGGTTTGGTTTTGTTTTTCTTCTGATGCAACAGGCGACCTCATCCTACTGTGGGTCTGTTTGATGGTTCTTTGAAAATTCACGATGTTCTTGCAGATGGATGAAGTGTTAATGGGATCGGGGTGTAATTAAGATTGGGATCTGAGATTTTACTGCTAATAATGAGCGTGTTAATAGGAAGGGCCTGTTGTAAGGCCGGAATGCGATTCGATCCTGAAGTCCTAATCATTCAGTTCAGTGCTGGAAATCAGTCATTTTTTAAAAATATGGTTCGACTCTAAGAATGAGCCTCAGATTTCTCATACACGCAATCATTTTTTAAACACTACACTCAATCGTTTGGTCTTGCTTCTTTTTTTTATTCCTGTGTACCTTTTTATTTCTCGTTGTGTAAAACTGTATTAAATCGTTATAATATAAAATAAAGCAAGGGGGAACGCCATTTTAACAGACTGAGTCGTGCATAATTTGTTTTCAGCAATAGCTGATTGGGTTTGATCTGTAAATAGAGGCACTTCATAAATGGCAGGTAGAAATGGGTGGTTTAACATGACGACAACAAGCACTAGTTTATTTATAATTGAATGAAGACGGTCGATGCTTAGTTATTATCCGGCTCCATTAGTTGCATTATGGTCTGATGATGAAGTCCCTGTTTTCACTCTTGAGGAGGTTGGAACGATGATTTTAAAATGCTCTTATCTTAAAAATAAATAAATACGTTTGAAATCAACTTCACTTGTGGTGTGGTGCTTATTTTGGGGGGTTTTCAGATCTGGAAGCCATCCTGAAGAGCACAGGAATCAGGCGCCTGTGTGCCCTGGATGAAACTCGACTTTAACAGTACCATGACCTGGCACGATGACGCTGGTGCCAGTCCAAAAATACCAATCTGTGCATGGCTGGCCGGGCAGTAGTGTACATTTCTCAGTCTCAATGGCGCTGTGAAAAATAATGGTAAAGGACAGCCATTTAAAAACAAGTCTTCGCAAATGTGCGTGAACTTCACACGCGTCGTTTCGTCGTCTTTTTCACGAAATCCTTTCGAACTTTTTCCACTCGTGCCATAAATTCCTCTCAGAAGTTAAGATTTCGGTTTAAAACGTAAACAAAATCCGTCAGCGACGATTATCGAGTGAGTTGACGGTGTAATACCGCCTTTGAGCACTAGAGGTAGGCAAACACCAATTACGCCAACAGGTGCTGGCTGCGTCTCAAACCGCGCATTTCTACTTCCACCGTGGACGCTCTTTCAGCACAGGAAGCGCCCTACTTAGGCGCCCTCTCTACTACAGGCGCGGCCTGTTCAGGACGGAGCCCGCCAGCCTTGTTGGTGTACGCGCACTTAGTTCTGAACGTCCCGCCTCTGATTGGCTGTCGTGTGCGAGGCCATTTTGTCGGCCCGTTTTATTTTTAACAGTTGTTAGTTGACACTTGTGAGAAGTAATATCAGATGTCGGTTAGAACCGATTGCCGAACGCGGACGGGCAGCTTTGACGAGCTTTTAAAGTTCGAAACGGAGCTCTGGCTATTCAAAGCTAGGGAGACGCGAGTCGACCAATCAGGGAGCGCGTAGCCAGTATGCAAATAAGCGTTACGTCATGTTGGCGTCAGCACTGGTGGAAGCGCCGAGGTCGAGAACTGCGATATAACTACGTTCAAAATCGATTAAATTCGGCCGTGGACCGGCGCTTCGTCCGCGAGGGCTTTGTGGCACTTCGGTAAGTAGTCGCGTTTCTTTTCTCCGGCGAAATAACGCGTCGAAAGCGGATAAATAAGCGGAGCAGCGGCGAAACTCAGGTGGCAGGCTGTCAGTGAGAGAGAGAGACGGGGGGAGAGAGAGAGAGAGAGAGAGAGAGGGGGACGGTGACGCTCAGAGGGAATCCCTGTTCGAAAAGTAGATATATCTACAGGTTATTAATCAATAATCATCTTCCAAAACGGACAACACCTTCTCGTGACGTCATTAATCCCAGGTAAACGTCAGTAACTCCGGCGCACTGAGTGAAGCACGTAGATTTTGCGAGCCCGTGAGCCCGACAGACGGTCTAACGGTGACTTACACCAGGCTTCATCCATTATTCCTGCTCCCGAAGCCTCTTCCTTCCTTCCACCCTGGATTATGTTTTATTAAACGGCAGAAACACGTGCACAAGTCCCGAGTCCCAAATATGGGCATCTGTGAAGTTCAGGAACAGTCCGTGTGCTGAGGTGCGGGTGCGGGTGCGAAGGCGCAGGACCTGGATGGGTTCGTGGTCACGGTCCTGATGCGAATTTCCAGGCTGGAAGCTCAGACGGTCTCAGAGCAGGTCTCATAAACATCCAGGTAAAGCTCTCCCTCAGGTACACACCTGTTCGTGTTTGGATCCGAGGCGACACCTTATATGGTCTTCCTGTGTTTGTGCTTAAGATTAAAATTATAGGCAGGCCAACAGGTTTTATTGCAATTATGCAGCGTGTCATTAGGCCTTTTAATTTTACTGCTGAATGTGATACAAATGCACAGACAATGGTGGAATAATACAAAAGAAAATGCCATACACTGTTTTATTCTTTATTCGTTCCTTTAGTTATCCAGGTATTTCCCCTAAAACGTAATGCTAAATTAAAAAATTACATCCTTCATAATGTTATCATTTATTCATTTATTATTTAAGTATGTGTATTAGTGCGTTTTAAATTGTGTTTTTAATAATATAATACATACAGTGGGGCAAAAAAGTATTTAGTCAGCCACTGATAGTGCAAATTCTTCTACTTAGAAAGATGAGAGAGGTCTGTAATTTTCATCATAGCTACACTTCAACTATGAGAGACACAATGAGAAACAAATCCAGGAAATCACATTGTAGGATTTTTAAAGAATTTAATTGTAAATCATGGTGGAAAATAAGTATTTGGTCAATAAATTTGGTTCAACTCAATACTTTGTAACAGAGGTCAAACGTTTCCTGTAAGTCTTCACCAGGTTGGCACACACTGTAGCTGGTATTTTGGCCCATTCCTCCATGCAGATCTCCTCTAGAGCAGTGATGTTTTGGGGCAACATGGACTTTCAACTCCCTCCACAAATGTTCTGTTGGGTTGATGGAGCCACTCCTTCGTTGCCCAAGCGGTGTGTTTGGGATCATTGTCATGCTGGAAGACCCAGCCACGTTCCATCTTCAATGCTCTCACTGATGGACGGAGGTTTTGACTTAAAATCTCATGATACATGGCCCCGTTCATTCTTCCCTTAACACGGATCAGTCGTCCTGTCCCCTCTGCAGAAAAACAGCCCCAAAGCATGATGTTTCCACCCCCATGCTTCACAGTAGGTATGGTGTTCTTGGGATGCAACTCAGCATTCTTCTTCCTCCAAACACAACAAGTTGAGTTTTTACCAAAAAGTTCTATGTTGGTCTCATCTGACCACATGATATTCTCCCAATCCTCTTCTGGATCATCCATATGCTCTCTGGCAAACTTCAGACGGGCCTGGACATGTACTGGCTTAAGCAGGGGGGCACGCCTGGCACTGCAGGATCTGAGTCCCTCTCGGCGTAGTGTGTTACTGATGGTAGCCTTTGTTACTTTGGTCCCAGCTCTCTGCAGGTCATTCATCAGGTCCCTCCGTGTAGTTCTGGGATTTTTGCTCACCGTTCTCATGATCATTTTGGCCCCACGGGATGAGATCTTGCGTGGAGCCCCAGATCGAGGGAGATTATCAATGGTCTTGTATGTCTTACAATTCCTCCCACAGTTGATTTATTCACACCAACCTGCTTGCCTATTGTAGATTCACTCTTCCCAACCTTGTGCAGGTCTACAATTTTTTTCCTGGTGTCCTTCGACAGCTCTTTGGTCTTGGCCATGGTTGAGTTTGGAGTCTGACTGTTTGAGGCTGTGGACAGGTGTCTTTTATACAGGTAACGAGGACAAACAGCTGCCATTAATACATTTAACCAGTGGAGGACAGAAGAGCTATTATGAGAGCCAGAAATCTTGCTTGTTTGTGGGTGACCAAATACTTATTTTCCACCAATTAAATTCTTTGTCTCTCATAGTTGAAGTGTAGCTATGATGAAAATTACAGACCTCTCTCGTCTTTCTAAGTAGGAGAACTTGCACAATCAGTGGCTGACTAAATACTTTTTTGCCCCACTGTAACTACACACAAAAAATAGAATTGATTAGTAATGATTATTTTTTAATTAGGTTTAAATTAATTGTTTACATTTACATCCCATAATACCATAATACTAAATAAAAAGAAACATATATAACGTTAACATTAACTATTATAACAATAACTATTACTACTGGCTAACAATAACAACACAAATAATATATTTATTTATTCATTAATTTACATCTTGTGATCCTGAACTTTGACACAAAAATAAATGGTTAAATTAAGGGAAAATGCCTGGATTTATTTATTTACTTATTTATTGATCTTTTCCCTCACACTATTAAATATGTTTATTTTTTCTTTATATTTTTCTTTATTAAAAACACACTAAAACTTACAAAAACCCACTAATGAAAGTACATAAATAATTAAAATTCATACATAAAAATTCACAAAAAAAATAATAATAGACTGAGACTTTTTATAATAAAATTTTAAACCGGTAGTTCCAAGGTACCAAAAATAAGCAGTCTCAGGCAAAAACATGTAATTTCATGTTGATTTTCCAAAATTTAGGAATAGGACCAAGCTGAAAAAATTCCGCAAATATCAGGAATTGCAAATACGAACCAAATCAGGTATGTTCTGAGAAATTAGACGCTGGTGGATCATCTAAAGGTGTTTTGTTTTCTCCAGTTAGCTCAAAAGTATGCAGTAAGATGTGCAGAGTTGTGTTTCTTGTATAGGTTGTGAAAATTGTGTTTCCCTTGGAAAACCAACAGTCTTTTGCCCAAGCAATGGTGAAACTCTGGCACAGGACTGCAGAGAGAGAGAGAGAGAGAGAGAGAGAGAGAGAGAGAGAGAGAGAGATCACTTTACAGTGTAGATAAGTGTGGAGTGGACCCTCTGAAAAGTCGACGCCTTTTTATTGGAGGCAGTGAGTGCGGGTGGCTGATAATGACGCACGCGAGCCGGGAGCGCGATAAAAAACCGAAGCGCTGAATGGCGCCGCAGTAAACAGGAAGCCCCTCAGCTCGAGTAAACACAGTCAGGCTACCAGTGCCACAGCCTACCGGCTGCCTGAGGCCGCGGTGCAGCGATGTGGAAAGTTCAGGGTGCGATTTAAGCAAGAACTAAAGAATGTGCGCGGTCAGCGCCGGGATTATCGGCACGCTTGGGAATCTGAACTTTTCGGCTAAAGAGCAGTCGGCGGAGCTCATCGCCGTGGTGACGGACGCTCCTTTTGATGTGTGCGTGCTGTGGCCTCAGCTTTTCGTGCTTGGCTGGGAGAAGAGGAGCTCTTCTGCCGTTGTAGCCCATCCGCCTCATGGTCGCAATTTGGCCTCGCTTTTCTGCTCACGTCGGTCGTACAGAGTGGATATCCGGGCAGAAGCTTCGGCTGAAGGGGGTTATTACTAGGCTCTAACTATGCTCATGATTTGCTTCGTTTCACGATCCTGAAATTCTTTTTAATGTTCGATTTTCTGATGATTTATTTCTGAAGTGTAACAGCACAAAACAGTGCACATTTTCTCGTACGTTTTTTAACCATAAAAACTTTGGTCCCCCGAAATGAATGTTTAAAAGTGTAAACAAAATGCTCTATTGAAGCGAAAAGGTTGCTTTTATATTTCCGAAAGAACAACAGTTCAGACTGAAGTGCCCTTTTCTTGTAGTCTTCTGCAATTAAAAGATATAAGGAGTTTTAAGTGTATGGGACCCATGATGGGGCCCTCTGGTGTTCAAAAAGTGCAATTGCGCTAGATGACACCAAGCACAATTTTCTATTATTCTCTATTACCTAATGCCAAACGGAACAGCAAGCAAAAACTCCCTAAGCATTGGAAGGAAGAGACCCGAACCTGCTTGGACGGCTTAGATGCTATTATCTAATTCATACGTTTATGGTAAATATATAATGTTTATTACTGGTTAAAGATGCAGTAATGTTATTTTCATCCCGTCTTGTTTTATTCGTTGCGACTCGACAGCATCTGCCTGGACGAAACCTGAAATTTTTTTAACGTGCCATATTTCTTTCATTAGAAGCATTAGAAATCTCGTGTGCCAGGCATGTTGTTAAATTGCATGATGGCATTTAGTCAGCCTATACGGGTGTTCGTTGGAGGCAAATCCCTGGACAGCGTGAGGACCGGCCTCTTTTCCCTCAGACCCAGCCACTCATGACAGTCAGATGCCCGACCTGGCTGGAAGGAAGCATAACGTACTAAATACCAACAGAATGCTGATGTCATTATTAATTCCGGATATTTTGCCTGGTAGTAACGTATTTGTTGTGATCTCAGTCCGGGGCGTTTGCTGAGGAATTTCCTTAGGTGACTTTTGTTCTGGGTCAGACTGCTTAGGTCATTCTGCGTCCGTGTGACGTGAAACGTAAGTCATAAATTTAATACTTCAAAACGTCATGGTAGCGGTTCGAAGTTTCCCCTGGCCAAGCCGGAAAGCCCCCGTCTCCTCCCTTCATCAGGTAATTGATAGCTTTATCCAGAGCAGCCCCCGTTTGATCCACCAGGGTAAATCCTGTGAGTTCTGCAGCTGTTTTCTCGTACCCTCGGCATGCTTGATCCGTTTGAAATGATAAGTAGGTTAGGGTTGTTTTGCAAAAATGCTTCCTGAAAAGACAGCCAGACCGGCTGGGTAGATGTGAGGGG
>JAJAGP010001962.1:60345-145082 GCA_025084515.1 Ancistrus triradiatus
AGGGGGGGGGGGGGGGGGGGGGGGGGGGGGGGGGGGGGGGGGGGGGGGGGGGGGGGGGGGGTCGTCTTCTGTAGTTTCCAGAGTCGGTTTGGAAGGCGCGTCAGTTTTTTTTTTTTGAGTTGTGTTTGAGAGACGTTGAGCGCAGTCGTTGTGGGATGTTTTATTCAAACTAATAGTCTTTGCAAACTGTAAATATGCAAAGCAGCTCCGGGTCATAACAGTCAGAAACGGCTCAGGTGCAGCTTAGATGATTTCAGAAGGAAGATCCACTGGTGTCTGATCATTCTGCTTAGAGCACACAAAATGCTCTCCTTCTTTAAACTGCCTTCGCAGTGTCGGCTAGTAGGGGTGGGGCGATACGGATGAAACATCGTATCGCCATTCTTTCCACGATATTTAGCATCTTTTTAGGTTTCTAAGCCGGATGCAGCAACCAAACACAATTCTCTGCTAATTAAAAAAGTGTAGCTCCATAACCATACATTTCCAGCATATATAAAATCTTGCCTTGGCAAAAAATCAGCTTTTGAATCGGTCGGGTAAAATCCAACCCAGTTCCGTACAGCTTATTTATTCAGTTACCGGTTCGTCCTGTGTTGCCAGATATACTAAATCTAAGGGTCCGTCCACTCAAGGATGTTGTTGGCTTTATCACATCTCTGCCAGGGCAGATCAGGGAGACGTTTGAATCGGTTATGGGGATGGCTTGATAAATAAATCCCCCATTATTCAGGAATCGCTCGTCCTGTTGTCATAGCTAGTTTTACACCTAAATATCTGATTTATATCAAGTAAACACCTTCAGGTTGCTCATGGCTAGGGGTGGGCATATTGTGCTACATTTGGTCATGTATATTTTATAAGATTTAACATTGGTCTAACAATATTGCGTAATAGTTTAAGGCAGTACTTCTAAACCTTTATTAGCCAACAGCGGTCAAAGACTTAGTTTGTCTCATCTTAAGTAATGCATAATAATAGTAATACTAGCCTAAACCTACAGAATTGGGGGGGGGGGGGGGGTACATAATTGTGCTGTGGGTTCAAGCCCCTACTTTAGTGAACTTGTCCTGATCCTTATAAAGACAGATCACTAACTTTCCAGGGCTGATTTGTTTCTTCATTTACATCGTACGCACTGCGAGAATCTGTGTCAGACGTGCCAGTGTAAGAGCGCCAACGATGCAAACTTCATTTAAATAGACTTGGCTGGACTGTGCGTGTGTGTGTGTGTGTGTGTGGGGTGAGTCAGCAGGTTGTGACTGACCTCCTCCACAGCCAGCGTCGATCAGGTCAGCCTGTCTCTCCCTGTACCTGCTGGCGTTTGTGTGTGTGTGTGTGTGTGTGTGTGTGTGTGGGTGGGTTTGTTAGGAATACAGACCGAGCAGCCTACCGCCACACAGATACACGAGGTACTTGCGCAAAAAAGTCTCTAAACACATGAAAACAGTCTGTAGTCCAAACGTGAGCCGACGAGCCTGAGCCTAAAACATGAGACGGACTTCTGCGCTTAAATTCTTAACTCCCGCCTCTGCTCGTGGATCCGCAACGCTGATTGGCTGTTCGACGCTGCGAACACAATCCATCCGTGGTTGTCCTGCCAAGTCTCAGCACAGAACCATGATCTATTGGACACAAATAAATAAATAAACAAGCAATTAACGTACTAATCTGTTATAGTTCTTAGGTACAATGTGTTACTTAGAGTCTAGTACAGTATTATACTATTATAACTTATCATTTATCGTCTAATTGGGTCATTTTTAAGACTGTTAAAGCGAACGAACGCTGATGGGAGGGCCGACGAAAGACTCTGTGGTCCTTTTGTGAAATAACATGTGCACATGGTGATGGTGGAATTCTCAGGATGAGTGTGAATCAGTTACCTCACCGGAGCTGTTCTGACATGGGGGTAGGAAGAGCCGTCTGAGGGGAAACCCCATAGGAGTTTAGGGACACGGGGTTAGACTAATATAACGCGCAGGCTTGTGGCGCGTGGTTAGATTTGATTAAACGCTGGGCGATACCAACCTTCCTGAGATCCACGGACAGAGTTTCATTTCAGACTCGTTCTGAGTGCGGAGCCATCGCACTGCACGTTCAGAGATCGCTCCGAGACAGGAGTGACCACAGATCTGCTGTGCAGTTTGTATCTGCTGCTTATACCTTCGGTCGTGCCTTAACTGCTTAACTCCTGATTGCCTCCAGAGCATTTTCTGTGCAGCCAATGTATATCTGTATGTCAGTAGTAGTGCCGTCTAACGATTAAAATAGTTCAGAACATTACAAACACCAGTTTATATAGTTATGGGTTAGAGAGAGTAAACAAAGGAGGACTACTTACAATAGGACAGGTACATACAGTGGTGCTTGAAAGTTTGTGAACCCTTTGTAGACTTAAAAACACCATCTACAGCTACACAAATATGTAGAGGGAAGTCATCCATGGAAAAAAGTCTCTAAACACATCAACCGAGTCTCTAGACAGACGTGGATCTTCAGCGCTGATGGGCTTGTGTGGGTGCTAGAGTGAAACAAAACAATAACGATACGCTGCCGATACATAAATGAGTGATTAACGTAGGAATCTGTGATAATTATTAAGCAAGATAAGGTCAGATAAAGATAAAGACCGATTTCAGTGAACGGACGTTGGTGAGAAGGACAGTCGTAATGCGCTCATGTTTGACCCTAGCGCAGTGTGCTGTTTTATGAGGCATGTGCAACCCTTTGTCTCCCTGCAGGACGTCCGGACGCATGGACATGACCTCGACCGTCCTCCTATATGGATAGCCATAGAAGACGTCACCATTCTGTGCAAGACTCTTGCGACTGATTTGCAAAATGGACTACTTTGACGACCCGAACCTTTTCGAGGGTTTAACCCCGGATTGTTTCGGCTCGGGCCCGGTGTCTCTGGCCGACGAGCTGGACCTCGGCTCGGGCTTTGAGCCGCTGCACTTAAACGCAGTGGGTTCTGAGAAACACCCCGGAATGGTAGCGAGTCCGATGCCACCTTCCAGCCAGCACGGGGTAGACTATTACCAACAGATGGGGCAGTTGGACGGGATGAAAGCCCAGACCTCGTTTCCGAGCACGGGCGCCTTCCTGAGCCAGCAGTCTCACTTTCGGGAGCACCCCACGAGCGCCGGACCTCAGACCAACGGGCTGTATCCCAGCAACAGCCCCATGTGGGGGGAACAACGAGCAAACGCCTACCAGCTGCAGCAGCTTCAGCAGCTCAAACAGCAGCAGTTCCAACAGCAGTTCCAGCACCGGCAAGGTCAACAACAGCCGTACAATCTGCAGCAGGCGCAGCCAGGTCTGAGCCAGCACCACCCAATGCTCCAGCATGCGCATGCGAAGACCTTCCAGGAGCACGGCAGTTACTACTACCAAGGCGACGTCAGCACTATGAACTCACAGGGCAGCCCTTTCCATCAAGCCATCGAACCTGTTCCTCGCTCCCAGCCCAAGTACCAAAGGGTGCCGGCGATTCCCGCGACACCTCAGCGACAAAGGGGGTTCAACCTGGCTCAGGGGGTACCCGGGTTTCCTTGTATTCCTCAAAGGGAAGAGAATTACCACGTGCAGTCTTCCTCTGCCGCATACGCCCTGTCTTCCTCCCAGTACTCTTTCCCCGCTCAGCCGCATTCCGCCGCCCAGGTTACCATGACGAACATGACCACTACCATCCCGTCTTCCTCGGAATCTGGCGAGTCCAGTTGCCTCTTCCTGGCCAATCCGCAGCAAAAAGGAACGCAAATGCAGTTTCCCGCAACCCAGCCACCTGCATCCCGAGTCCAAGAAGCCTACGGAGCTTCGGAGATGTTCTCAGAGGGCATTGGCGCGGGCGACGCCGAGTTTCAGGATCTGGACGAAGCCCTGCGTGGAGACATCGAGGCGATCGGAGAGGTCCTTGAAGACGGGCTGTTACCCGAGCTGGAAGCGCTTGTTCGGGAAGAGACCTCCAGCAGATTCTGGGCTGGGGCAACTCAGGACGAAGAAGCACGGAAAGACGTGAAGGGTTCGGAAGGAGGACGAGACATGCCTTCGCTGTCTTCGGCTTACGAGTTGCAGGTAAGAGCGAGGATCGTTACTAGGCAAGGTTTGGCTTTTCTGGTGGGCGAGTTTGGCATGTTCTTCCGTCTTCTGTGCAGTGCGAATTTTCCCATTTTGACGAACGATAAATGAGCCGATTCGGTAGTGACACTTTAAAGAAGTGCACATGCCACACGGCCGCTTCGTTTTCCGTCGAACGGGCGGCATTTGCCTGTGGTAGCTCTTAAAAATTAAACTTTGTTCTCTATTTTTTCAGCACTGAATCTACATCACACGTTGAACTATTCCTAATGAATACTGGTCTGTCTCAGGCAACTTTATTAATTTTTTTTCCTGCTTTTGTTTCTCTTTATATGAATAACAAGACAGTTTTCAGCACAGAATGAATCTGGCAAATGCTTAAAATGTAACCACATGGCGCCCGCACTAATAGGACACCGAGTACGTTCTAATGATTTACAAAAATGTAATTTTCAGTAAACAAATAACATCTGAAAATGATTTCGGTAACAGCATAGTAAGTTGAGCTTGACCTTCTCGGTCATGGATACAATATCATCAGATACACATGGAAATATGAGAGGCTCACTTTTGGTCATGTGACCAAAACATGAGCATGTGACTTGTTCCTAATTTGGGAATACATGAGGGTAACAGGAGTGAAAACCTGGGGGAAAACATGACTAAAATGTGTATTTTAAAGTTAATTATTATGGATTTCTTCCAATAAAAATAATTAAGGACATTACATGCATGGATCGTTCACATAATTAACTGTGAAAAACATTTTATTATTAGACAAAGTGTCCCGCAAAGTGATGTGACTGCAAATTTAAGGTATAATCATATAAAACATTACTAAACATTTGTTAGCCATCCCTGGTCTCTAATGTCACACTTTACAGTGAAATAATGATTCAGAAATACATATTTGGCATTGTTGTGTCACTCCATATCCCATCTTAGGATCTTCTGACCTTCTGAATTTTAATTGTAAAGTGTAATGTTAGAGACCAGGGCCGGCTGGCACATTATTGTTGCCAGGGTCCTGCCTTTCATTTACTTTATACGTAAAGTGATACCACTTGACACGGGCAGTCCTGATTTGGCACAAGCTGCGGGCGACATCACGGCCGACTGTGTAGCTGTGATGAAAGGGGCGATAATGAGGCCGAGCCTGCTCGCTTCTGGTGTGCGTTTCCTCCTTTTCTGTCTCTGACTAAACTCGGCACACATCGGTCACGTGACCCGCCAGCTGTGTCTTGCACCGAAGCGCGCACTCTGCACAAACGCTGCACAAACGACCTCTTAAAGATGCAGCGCAAAGTTTGGTTTGGCGTCGGTACGCGCCGAAGGATGGCATCGGGGCGCTTTTTGGTCCTGAAGCACTTTTATGAGGAAAGGAAATGAATGTTGAAGAGTTAAATGTGGAAATGCCCTTGGAACTTGCGAGACTGGTGCCAATATCTGGCGAATTCTGCTGACTATTGAACTTATGCATGGCAAATGAAACGTAGCCCTCTACAGGCCTTTGATTTTGGGTGTGTTTATTCAGTCCGGATCGGCCACGTCTGTGTTTTTTTCCTTGCTAAACCAAATTTCTGCTGTCCTGAGTTATTCGCTTATAAAATAAAATTCTTAAAATAAGTGTCCTATAACCAATTCACGTTGGCACACTTACTTAGTGCTCTGCCGCTCGCCGGTTTGCTTATGAGGCCTCCGCTGACGTACGTTCGCGATGAAGAAGCGTTAGATTTCGGTTGCCTTAAACAGAGCATTACTAATGAGGGAGTAGGGATCTATTCCGGACACAGCCGTGTTTGGCAGAACAAACCGTGGAGGAAAATAAAGGAAAATGAATCGAGCATAATATTCGCACACTCGCCCGGTTTTTTGTGCTGCCGTCCCGACGTTAGGTGTTACTCGTCCGGGGTATTCGGGCGAATCATCAGTGTTGAGCCTGTTGGTTACAGGTAGGTAACCAACAGGTAGACGAGACAGATGGCCAAAAACAGACGGAAAGCAAGAAGGAAAAGCAAAAGCGCTCGGCCCAGCTGGCGGTGCTGATTAAGAGTGGCAGCATGCTCGAGACTTACCAGGGCTAAGCACGCTTAAGGCTATAACGAGCTATACCCGAGTGCGGGGGTAGATGTGGCCATGTTGTTGGCGGGGGTGAAGAGAATGAGCAATCGCAGGATGAGCAACAAGGTGGGATGAAGTGGAGGTTGTAAAATCCGGCGCTAACCAGCCGCGCTTGAGGCAGTCCTTAGTTCTGCTGTCAGACTCTGAATCTGATGATGCAAGAGTCTTTCCCCACAGGCCAGTCCTGCTGACACAGGGAGCCCAGGCTCAGAGGCTCACACACACACACACACACACACACACACGGCTCGCCGGTTTTGCCGAACTCCATCTGCCGCTACGCACACAAGCTGGCAAGCCGGCGTAAGAGCTCACTTTGCCAGACACACAGCAGCACAGACCCAGACCGGCCCGACTGCCAAACCTTTCACACATTGACCTGCCCGTGTTTGCTTTGTCTCAGGCCGCTGCCCTCGCTGCTCTATCGCGCCGGATCATCGATCGATAGCCGCCTGAATCTCCACTAAACATGCAGCTGACCTTGAGATACCAGGAAAAGTCAAATCGTGTTTACAGATCAATGTCTGTTGCGGACGGGACACGCGTGCAATAGGACGGCGCTGTTAATTTGTTTGTCCAAACAGATCCTTAATTAAAGGTTAGGCAGGATGTAGGGATTGTATCTTCCTGTAGAGCGCGGTGCGAGGGGGGTTCGCTTCACCATTCTCACAGGCTGTCCTGCGTCTAAACTCAAACAATCCTGTAACAATAATAATAATAATAATAATAATAATAATAGGCGCTCAGGTGGCACAATCGAGTTCGAGTCACGTCAGAGTCTCCTGTCTGCGTTGGGTGTCAGACGGGCACAGCTGGCCGGATTTCTGCACTTACCAGACTATTCAAGTGGCCATCTAACCAGCACAATGCGATTTCTCAGGCCTAGAAGAGCTGGATTTTAGCTCACTCGTCCCATTTCTCAGCGCGTGCACCCTGGTGCTTGTTTTCCTCGCAGGATCTGGCAACCCTGGAATTAAACCCCCGAAATGGCTACCGAACACTTTTGTGGCGACTCAGAAACGCAGCGTGTGCTCGAGGAAATGAAGAATTTCACTGTTTAATATTACAGTTTGAGCTGTAAGTCTTTCTGTGAGGTTACCGGCTGGTTGCGAAGCCGAAATCCGATTACTGCCTGAGATGATTGAGGGCACCTAATAGAATTATTGAGGAAAAATAACATTAAAAATCTACCAAAAACATTATAGCCCATTCCATGCTTTTTTTAGTGATATGGGCCGTCTCAGTTTAGTCTCAGTTCTACTTGGCAACTTGAAGAAAGTCTTTTGCGCAGATAGCTGACTCCTACCCGGCCTTGCTGTGGACCATTTCAGGGGGTTTCAGATCGTTCTACCAGGTCACTTTGGTTTCTAAGCGGCTTTCCACCGATCTAATCCCATAGCCCTAACTGACCAAGCCTAGGGTGGCAGCGGCAAGGAAAAACTCCCTAAACGTCGTAAGGAAGAAAAGGTCATGAGGGAGTTGTGTAGGATGCTGTCGCTGCTTCCGGTGCCCATCATAACACAGACCAAAAGAATAAAGTGATTCATTGCAAATTTTTATTTGCAGATATTTACATAAATGATGGCCTTTTTTTCCTCTTAGTTCCCTTTTGTTGTTTTTTATTTTGGCTCCTTTTATCTTTTCATGACAGATAAACATTGAGCTAGAAATGCAATATCTAGGGTACCATTTTGATTTTATTTAACATGTCTTACTCCTCAGAGCAGAGGCTCACTGTGATGTTTTGTTGCGGACCCCGGGTTCGGTACCATGGGCTGAAATGACCAAAAAGTCATCCCAACTGTGAAGCACGATAGAGAGATCATCATGGGCTGCTTTATTGTCTCCGGGCTTTCCCTCACTGACAAAACTCTGAATTTAAGACGAAGTAATTCAGCATCGGCCATTTTTTAAAACCTGTTAAGAAGAGCAGAGGCTCTGGGTTATTGGTCCTGATTTATTTTTGTTCAGACATTAAGATCTGTTTCGGTGTAAGGGCTTTTTTAAGACGTTCCCCTCTACGAACTGTACGTGCAGAGAGAGCCAGTCCTTTACGCTACAGCGATTACAGCCCTCGGTGTGACGTGGGAGAGGCTGCTGTGCGCATGCGTCTGCACAGGTCGTTCTGTTTATGAGACTGTTGACGTGTGTGTGCTGAATTGCTGGCTTTGTTGCTTCCTGACCCTGTCACACTGAGGTTTATATAACTCACTCAGCCTGCCAGGCAAAGCCCAGAACTGTAACGTGACACCATGTCACTCTCACACTCCCCTGCTGTCTGTCTGTGCGTCTGTGTGTGTGTGTGTGTGTGTGTGTGTGAAACCACTGAAAGGTTAGGATGAATAGTTCGTAAGAGCGGAAACGCCTGATCCGAGATCTCTTGGATCTGTCGGGATGAAAGAACACCGAGGTGGAGCGTGCAGGTTTAAAGATCAACAGGAAGCACTACTGAGGAGTGTGTGTTGGGAACGGAAGGGGAGGGAGGGAGAGAGGGAGAGAGGGAGGGAGGGACGAGTCGACGTACCGTTGGAAGTAGTAGAGCACGTGGGAAACCAGCCAGCCCGAGCCGTAAAGTAGGTCTAAATCCGACCCTCTGCTTTGTCATTCGTCTACTTTTCAGTGTGTGTGTGAATGTTTGAGGCCACTTTGTCACCGGGACTCCTTTGGGTATTAGGGATTGTATGGTTTAGACTTTTGGTGTGCATGTGTGTGAGCGCGTGTCGTTACGACGCAGGTTTTGGCCCATGACGCAACTCTGCCTCCTTCCGTCGCAGCTTCTTAACCCTTCACGACCCGGCTGCTGGCAACTTCCCTAAATTCAAACTGCGTCTGAAACTTGAATGGCTTGTGGTATGCTTCTTACTCTTCATCTGTTCATGTCGTGATCTGCTCATGGGACTCCGGTGATCTGGGCTCTCAAACTGCTCATGATGCGTCAAAGTTTCTTACTCAGTTGTTTGATGACCGTACTTTGCTAAAACTCTAAATGAGAAGGGCTGTAAGTATAAAGATTATTATTATAAGAGCCACATCTTCAGCTTTAACAGGTGCTGGCACTTTGGTGGCTTAGTTGTTAAGATACAAAGACCGTCCAGGGTTCAAATCCCACCTCTGCCAAGCTGCCACTTTTGGGCACCTTAAGACTGTCCAGGGTTCAAATCCCACCTCTGCCAAGCTGCCACTTTGGGGCACCTTAAGACTGTCCAGGGTTCAAATCCCCCCTCTGCCAAGCTGCCACTTTTGGGCACCTTAAGACTGTCCAGGGTTCAAATCCCCCTCTGCCAAGCTGCCACTTTTGGGCACCTTAAGACTGTCTAGTGTTCAAATTCCACCTCTGCCAAGCTGCCACTTTTGGGCACCTTAAGACTGTCTAGTGTTTCAAATTCCACCTCTGCCAAGCTGCCACTTTTGGGGCACCTTAAGACTGTCCAGGGTTCAAATCCCACCTCTGCCAAGCCAGCTGCCACTTTGGGGCACCTTAAGACTGTCCAGGGTTCAAATCCCCCCCTGCCCCAAGCTGGCCACTTTTGGGCACCTTAAGACTGTCCAGGGTTCAAATCCCCCTCTGCCAAGCTGCCACTTTGGGGCACCTTAAGACTGTCCAGGGTTCAAATCCCACCTCTGCCAAGCCGCCACTTTTTGGGCATCTTAAGACTGTCCAGGGTTCAAATCCCACCTCTGCCAAGCTGCCACTTTTTGGGCACCTTAAGGCCGTCCAGGGTTCAAATCCCACCTTGCCAAGCTGCCACTTTTGGGCACCTTAAGACCGTCCAGGGTTCAAATCCCACCTCTGCCAAGCTGCCACTTTGGGGCACCTTAAGACTGTCCAAGGGTTCAAATCCCACCTCTGCCAAGCTGCCACTTTTGGGCACCTTAAGACTGTCCAGGGCTCAATCCCACCTCTGCCAAGCTGCCACTTTGGGGCACCTTAAGGACTGTCCAGGGTTCAGATCCCACTCCCACTTCTGCCAAGCTCCACTTTTGGGCACCTTAAGACTGTCCAGGGTTCAAATCCCACTTCTGCTAAGCTGCCACTTTTGGCAGCTTAAGACTGTCCAGGGTTCAAATCCCACCTCTGCCAACCTGGCCACTTTTGGGCATCTTAAGACTGTCCAGGGGTGCAAATCCCACCTCTGCCAAGCTGCCACTTTTGGGCACCTTAAGACTGTCCAGGGTTCAAATCCCACTTCTGCTAAGCTGCCACTTTTGGGCAGCTTAAGACTGTCCAGGGTTCAAATCCCACCTCTGCCAACCTGCCACTTTTGGGCATCTTAAGACTGTCCAGGGTGCAAATCCCACCTCTGCCAAGCTGCCACTTTTGGGCACCTTAAGCAAGTCCCTTAACCCTTAAGGCTTTATAGCCATTGAAGCGAACGCAGTTTCGCCACGCCTTATAGACCGAGGGTGTGTCTGAAATGATATAATAATACAATTTATTATACATAATATGTCTATGATCGCGCCCTAATTCTTCGTCTGTTGGGTTTTATGATGATTTTCATAGAGTATCGGTGCATTATCGCCACCGACTGGACCGGATTATGTGCATCGTCTTTGGAAGATCGCACCCTTGAGTTTTTTATCTAGGACGCCCATGTTGGAAGTCAGGATTTTTGTTTACATTTGAAACGCTGCACTACATTCTACACCATACAAACACAGTACCAACACATTAACCAAACTTTTAAAAACAGCACATGTTTTTAATCTGGCATGCATGTGGAGAAGATGTGAGGTCTGTGCTGAGGGACTTCGCTGAGGAAGGCGAATGAGGAAAAATGAAACCAGATACATCTCAGACCAGGCGTTTGTCTGCAGCTCATGATCGGTCTTGTATTAGTATTAGCAGGAGCAAAGCAGAGCATCCTGTGGTACCCACGCTTATCCTGGGCGGGGTCACTTTGGGATGGTCTTGGGCCTAACGTGGGGTCCATCGCAGGGTTCAGTACGTCACCCAAGCTTCACGTTGGATTTGAACCCGGTTTGGAGGAGATGGCTCTGAGCCACTTTTTATTTGTTTTATAATAAAAGGTTTTATCTTAACCTTTCGGCAGTTCCATGTTTTGTTGATGCCTTTAACACGAGCTCTACACCTTGCAGCTAGGGGTCGTCTGGATAGGTGCCACGTTTTTTCCAGAATCGACAGTAATGTGTAACTTATACTATTTGGACGGTCTGCCTTTGGATTGCCGGCTACTGGGTGCTAGACGTGCCTCAGAAGCTTATTTATCGGTCACAGGTTTCCTAGGACACACAGGTTGCCATAGCCTAGCCGGTTAAATCCAGGTAAAAAGCGATGTTTTGTTGCCTGGAGTACCACAGCGTCTGAACCCAGCGTCTCGTCCTACTTGTTCTTCCAGTGTCTTTCATGTCGTGTTAATGTTTTACAAAGTTGAATAAACAAAATGGAGGTTGTTTTTTTTTTAAAACCAGTTGCTGAAAATGGAAACAGAGCTAGATAAGAATAACCCTAGACAGTCTAATCTACTGAGAGCTGTACCTCTGTGGGCATGTTCAGTGTGAGGATCCAGCCCATTAATCAAATCAACTCTCACGGTTTTATTACAGAGCCCGTCCCGTGCATCCAGCAGCGCGGAGAAAAAGTCTTTAGCCTTTAACAGAGCCAGGCCAGCGTTGTTCTCAGCACACAGACGTGAATATTAGTCAGCAAACACCTATGGATCCTGTTCCCTTAAACTTTGAGGCGAGTTTGTGGACTGACTCGCAGTCTGGACATCGCCTGCCCAGAGTTTCACGTTGCTAATTATAATCCGGAATAATAAAGTAATAAAAGTCGTTCAAGACGTCATCTTTGAGATGTTTACTGTGTAGAAGTCGTCTTATGTCCTGCATTTCCCTAATCGCGTCCTGTGCAGTTTCAACTCCTTGCTGATAGCGTACAATCAAGGCCAATCGCTCTCAGTTTGTTTACATGGCGAATTCAAGCCGAAATGTCAGTTCTGACACTCATGTGCCCTTTGTAGGCATATCTGCCCTTTTGGACCACATGGTATAGGGTTCGTTGCTAACGTCCAGTCAGTGGTTTAAGTGGCCGAATTTTTCCACCACAGTCACCACTTCTGTTCCTTATAAGCCAATAGTGTTGTATATAGGATGTATGTAGGGGAATAGTGAAGGTGGACTATTTCAGATCCAGCCCATAAGTACGGGTCCAAAATGTGATTAAGAACATTAAAATATCAATGGCATAAATAGATATATTTGGGGTGGGTACGATACGATTATACCACGATATATTGCAATATTCCACTTAGTTCACTGAAAATTGATGTAATATATTGTGAAAATGAATACTGAATACTTTTTTTTAGCGCAACCATAAAATATACAATAAATATATGCTCTATACATTTATATATATCTCAGGTACACCTTGGTAGTACTGGGTTCGACCCCTTTTTTACCCTCAGAACTGCATGGTCTTTGTAGCATCGATTTAACAGGGTTCTGTCAACATTTTTTGTTTATTTTATAAAAGATTTTGCTCCATAATGACATGAGTGTTGCACAGTTGCTGAAGATTTGTGCAGCTGGTCTGCAGTTATGCAGGTGTACCTGATCTAGTGGCCGGAGAGTCTCTATAACGAGTATATATACGTATTTAGGGGCGTGTTCATTCAAAGAATAGGAAAAACCCTTTACATAGAATCCAGATCTCTAAACGATAATGTAGAAATGCGCACATGGCTAATTAGGTTACGCATTTCTAATTGAAGAAGACATTAGTATGGCGACTTCAATGCTATCGCCATGGAAGGAAATCTTTATTGGGCGATCACTATAAATACCCCCGCTCTGAGCTGTTTGGGGATCTCGTTCAGGATCTCAAGTTCAAAGTGACTTAGAAGAACACGTCCAGATTATTCAGCTATTTTTGGAATAACGTTTGGTTATTCAACGAGTTTTAACTGTTCATTTAAAGGAGGGCTTTGGGCTTCGTGAGCCTAAATTACTGGAATGAAGTACAGATTATTATTATTTGTATTAATGTGACCGGTCCAGTACTGAACATCATTCTTTAGATAAACAGAACAGATAGCAATAAGTGGTTAAATGGGCGATCAGGCGTAGGAACAAATGCTGGCTGAACATTTTCTACATGTTGTTTGGGGTTTAAATGCTAGAGAAATGCGTTTATGTAGTCCTTCCCAGCAGCCATCGCTCCTTCCACCTTTGTTTACAGTCTGTTCCTGATTTACTTCAGCTGTTTAGTTTCTGTCTCAGTAGTTCGGTTATTTAAACCCTGCATTTCCTGTGTTTGGCGTGAATTGAGTAGGTTTCGCTTCGGTGCAGTTTGTTGTTACGGTTCTGGTTTCCCTCTTCCTCGTTCTCGCATCACACCGTTCCTGCCTGCTGAGTTTTGGACTGTTTGTGTATGCAGAGGTCTCAGTTTTGTTATCGCACTCAGTTCTCTTAATAAAGCTCTGCTCCGTACCGGCTTCTAGTGTTCATCTCCCGCTTTCTACCCGAGCCTGACAGCCAGTAACTGATAGAGCCGAATATGTCCGAGAGAGAGTAAACAACAACGCTCTGCTCGCCTCTGTAAGCGCCAGCTACATAAGACTTACTTCATAACCGATCGCTTCATAATCCGAATAATCTATTATTAGTTTGAAAATAATAATTACAATAATTGTTTGCTGCAGACCCAGAGGTAGGACTGACGGAAAGCAAGACAAGATTTTATCCACATGCATTCCCACTTAATAGTCAAATGCATGTCCAGTCAGCCCAGACTGAAATCTGTGCTGTTTTTAGAGGATTTATTTGCAGATACAGTGGTGCTTGAAAGTTTGTGAACCCTTTAGAATTTTCTATATTTCTGCATAAATATGACCTAAAACATCATCAGATTTTCACACAAGTCCTTAAAGTAGATAAAGAGAACCCAGTTACACAAATGAGACAAAAATATTATACTTGGTCATTTTTTATTGAGGAAAATGATCCATATTAGTGAGTGGCAAAGTATGTGAACCTCTAGGATTAGCAGTTAATTTGAAGCTGAAATTAGAGTCAGGTGGTTTTCACTCAATGGGATGCCAATCAGGTGTGAGTGGGCACCCTGTTTTTTATTTAAAGAACATGGATCTATCAAAGTCTGCTCTTCACAACACACGTTTGTGGAAGTGTATCATGGCACGAACAAAGGAGATTTTTGAGGAGCTCAGAAAAAGAGTTGTTGATGCTCATCAGGCTGGAACAGGTTACAAAAACCATCTCTAAAGAGTTTGGACTCCACCAATCCACAGTCAGACAGATTGTGTACAAATGGAGGAAATCCAAGCCCATTGTTACCCTCCCCAGGAGTGGCCGACCAACGAAGATCACTCCAAGAGCAAGGTGTGTAATAGTTGGCGAGGTCACAAAGGACCCCCAGGGGTAACTTCTAAGCAACTGAAGGCCTCTCTCCACATTGGCTAATGTTAATGTTCATGAGTCCACCATCAGAAGAACACTGAACAACAACGGTGTGCATGGCAGGGTTACAAGGAGAAAGCCACTGCTCTCTCAAAAAGAACATTGCTGCTCGTCTGCAGTTTGCTAAAGATCACATGGACGAGCCAGAAGGCTATTGGAAGAATGTTTTGTGGGTGGATGAGACCAAAATAGAACTTTTTGGTTTAAAAGAAAAGCGTTATATTTGGAGAAAGGAAAACACTTCATTCCAGCATAAGAACCTTATCCCATCTGTGAAACATGGTGGTGGTGGTATCATGGTTTGGGCCTGTTTTGCTGCATCTGGGCAGGACGGCTTGCCATCATTGATGGAACAATGAATTCTGAATAATATCAGAGAATTCTAAAGGAAAATGTCAGGACATCTGTCCATGAACTGAACCTCAAGAGAAGGTGGGTCATGCAGCAAGACAACGCCCCTAAGCACACTAAGAATCGTTTTGGAATGGCCAAGTCAAATCTCTGACCTTAATCCAATGGAAATGTTGTGGAAGGACCTGAAGCGAGCAGTTAATGTGAGGAAACCCACCAACATCCCAGAGCTGAAGCTGTTCTTACGGAGGAATGGGATAAAATTCCTCCAAGCCGGTGTGCAGGACTGATCAACAGCTACAGGAAACGTTTAGCTGCAGTTATTGCTGCACAGGGGGGTCACACCAGATACTGAAAGCAAAGGCTCACATACTTTTGCCACTCACTAACATGTAATTTTGGATCATTTTCCTCAATAAATAAATGACCAAGTATAATATTTTTGTCTCATTTGTTTAGCTGTGTTCTCTTTATCTACTTTTAGGACTATTTATGCAGAAATATAGAAAATTCACGATTTTGCATGATCTCATTCGTTTTTTTCGAGCTGCTGTTCAGGAGGAGATGATGCTTTGCTCTGTGCTTTCATTTTGAACAAACTGCTTTGTGGATCTGCACGGGTCTTGGAGTAACAAAGGGAGGACGTCATGGATTACATGCTTCGTTGTAAAGAACTGAGCGGGGTTTTGGTAGTCAGATACGTCTTGGAGAGAAGCACCCTGTTTATTACGTGACTGGAATGGGCAGATTTCCATACAAAGGATAAATTTACACCCACATTTGCATTGCTTATCCTCATCTTGATAGTCAAGATGTGTAGAGGAACCTGGCCTAAACAGTGTCAGAGTGTGTCCCTGCAGGGAAACGCCCAAATCCTTTTGTGTAATCATTTCGACAAGACTGATGGGTCCCAGCTTTTACGCTTCTAGGCATCAAGAGCAGGCCTCGGCCTTACAGAGTGTGTTTTGTGTACTAACAAACCACAAGATGGCTGAGCTAAATACGACAGAGTGCTAAACTGCAGAGCTGCGGCCGTCTAGGATTCGGTATCTGGGCCACAGAGACGCGAGTGCGCGACTACGAGTGCATGCATGCGTGTGTACTATGTGTGTGCGCATATGCTAGAGAGAGAGAGAGAGAGAGAGAGAGAGAGAGAGAGCCTCGCCAGGGGGCTGACGCTCTGCTCTGTGTGTGCGCATATGCTGTAAGAGGGCCTCGCCAGGGGGCTTTGGATGCCCGTGATTTGCCATGTATGGGTCATTAATAGCTGAGGCCATGTTTAATGGGTTCAGGAAACACTGAGCACACATCATGTCCTGTTTCATTAATCAGAATGCCCTCCTCTCTGTCTCTCTCGCTCCTTCTTTTCAGTGGCCCGTGATGGCACATTCGCCTGTAGCCCTGCTCCTATTTATGGATCCTAATCTTTCTGCAGGCCGCTACGCCACAGTCCGTAATCTGATCTTTATTAAGTTATTAGGGTAGAACTGGTGTTAAGTGCGCCATCGTACTTAAGGGCAAATCGGTGTGTACTTCTGTTAATATGAAAGGTGAACACGGACGGGTGGTAATTCTACAGAAAAATTATTGACGCGCTTAAATATGGCGTCGATCTCCGCTTGTTCTTATAGCAACGTTCTCATAAGGGGGCATAAATGTCCTAAAATGCGTTCCGTGGCCTAACCTATAGGGAACAGAAAGCTTTCCCTCTTTTCAAGTCACGCCCCAAACCCGCATGTGCTTAAACATGATTAATTACTTTCTCATTTTATTACCAGTGTATTAAAACTATCATTGAGAATGCCAAGATTCAGCTGTAGTTGTATAAAGCACACTTCTGCTGGACTCTGCATCGCCAGTGGCTCGGTCCTGAAGGTCTGGCTTGGGCCGGAACGGGGTGGTGTGTTTACAAAACCCTTCGACGGACTGGCACCCGGTCTGTGCAACCAATCCACACTTTAGAGACACCAGCTGACCTGATCCGCGTCGTTAGAATGTCCGAGCAATCTGGAAAGGTCCCTGGAGCGTTGGCGCTAACGACAGCGCCACGTAGGTGCCAGGCTTAATGGTTCAGCTGTCTAATCTCACTAATGCTTTGTGGCTGAACGGATGAAACCTCCAGCCTCCATGCCCCTTTGCTCTGTGGCACAACGCCGTATTAATGCCCGTGGTGTGCCATGACCCAAGGTTGTGAGGTTTCCGTGGGGAGCGTGCCAGCGTATGGTACGCCGAGGGTTAATGCGAGCTCGTTATCGGAATAAGTCTTAGCCCCCTCTGCTGGCTCTCTCGGTTTTATAGCGTCAGCGAGAAGACGGGGAATTTTTAACGACATCTCTAATATTACCGCTGATGCATTTTGATGCGGCGGGTTTCTGCTTCGCTCGCACACGGCAGAGGAACGAGGCGGCAGGAGGAGGAGAAAGCAGCGAAAGGGAGACTCTCGAAAAAGAAAAAACGAAAGTCCGCTCTCGCACTTAGACCGTTTTGTGTATATAAGGTGGAGCAGCGATTGGACCGACATGTGAAAGGAGGAAGAAAGAGTGTAAAGTGCAGGCCGCGCGAGAGAGAGAAGACCGGACGATTGCTAACAGCGGCAGAATGAGGGACTGTGTCGGATTTGTTCCTCCGTTTCTTCGTCCGTTCATTCCCGTCCCTCGGTTTTTTCGCGGTTGTGAAGAAGTGTGAGCGCTCGCAGGCCGGTCAGGAGAAACGCAGCAGCAGCAGGAGGACGCGAAGAGGGAGAAAAACCTGCCGAGAGAAAGAGAGAGAGCCCTAGATAGATACTGGAAGTGAGAGAGAGATTGGTAGAGCGATATAGAGGACATACAGAGTGAGAGAGCGAGTGCGAGCGTATGTGAGAAAGCGAGAGAGAGACCGACTGGGGGAGGGATAGAGAGACATAGTGATACACCGTGGAGACAAAAAGCCGGCGGAAGGACGAGACTTTGGCGAAGCGAGGAGGAATACAGACCAGAAAACAAGATGTCGGGGCTCAAGAGACCGAGGGGACGGGTGAGTGTGCGTGGGGAAACACTACGGGACGTAATTAGAAACGTTTTTTTTTGCAGCTTACTCGACGGCCGCCATCTTGCGCTAACCGTTCCTTGGCGGGTTAGCATGGCCGCCTCGCAAAACGCTAGCCGTAGCATTAGCACTCGCGTTAGCTTTTAGCATTAGCCAGGCCTGTATGCATGGCGGAGGTTTCGTCTTGTGGCCGCGTCCCAAACCGCGATCCATACGCTACACGTTACGCGGAACTAGACCTGCTCTAGTGCGCGTGTAAGCGCACTACGTAGGCAAACAGGGCGCCGATTGGGACGCAGCCGACGTCTTTCTTTTCGCAGTTTAGCGTTGTTACTCATAAATCCATCTAGTTTTCGATGTAATGGCGTGGCGTTGAGCCTAAAGACTGCGTGTTTGAGCTGAATAGTGTTCTCTATAGCTGATAGTCCCGCTTGCTTTTGTATTAGCACGTAACGCCGTTGTTATGTAGTTTTTTTTATCCATTTCAGGTCGAATCAAATGTCCTCCCGGTGGCTTTGCCCTTGTTTTAGATGTTAGGCGTGCTAAAAAGTGACTAGACAATTCGGTGGTGTTACATGCTCACTACTTAGTGCGGGTTTGTGCCGTTTGGAACGCAGCCCCGGTTTTTCTTTTTATGCCTGTGCGTTGTTACTTATTTTTCTTATTTCTATTTTTACCGTTTAGCGTTGAACTCGCTGTTTTTCCTTCTCTCTCTGTGTGTGTATGTATATATATATGAGTGTGTGTGTGTTTGGTTCTAGCCGTCGTACACGCGCTCTCATTACTGTGTATATGCGAGTTTAATAGGCATTATAGGGATTAAATGCTCTCTTGTGGTGCTTTCTGTGTTAAACTCTGATATGAGTATGGCTGATCTGGTGGCCCTGGAATCTGCCATGTGATTTATTATTATTGTGAGTGTTATCGCAGGTGTAGTTGCTTATCTCCACTCCGTTGTTGCTGTAACGTCCCTGACTTTTTATTCTGTGCACAGAACCGACCTCGATTTTTGGGTCATCAGGAAAGCCACATGTCTCAAAGTATCCATCTATAGTTTTACCAAACAGCCCATCCCTGGTGTGCGTTTAGCACAAGCCAGGGAAGGTACCTGCTTAGGATAGTGGAACCTGTGTGTGTTTTATCCATGCACGTTTCCATGAGATCCCGCACCAGGAACAGGCGAGGAGATTGAAATCACTGCAGTGCTGGCAGCCTGTAATTTCAGTTATTTATAGATGTATTACACAGCTGCAGAGCTCCCACTTTCATTGCATTTCGTCTCACACACACACATTCTGTTCGTTTTTAGTCCGTCCCTCCATTCTGTATCCTTTCATTTCCATTTTTTTCTGCACGAGAAATGATTTGGCGAGAACATTCCAGTCCTTCATATATTCTCTCTCTCGCTCTCTCACGTGAGCAGTGTTTGTGCAGGCCATGTTTATCCACCACATGAATTACTGTTTATTTCCCCTCCTCCCCTTCTTTTGTTTCACCGCTTCCAGACAATTCCCCTTATTTAACAGGAAAGCGCAGAACAAGCCTGCTCGTGTGTGCAGACCCGGCGTTGTTGTGCTGTTTTATCTGCAGTCTGGGTCTAACGATGCACAAATTGAATGATATTATGGGCGTCATTGTGTTGTGTTGCAACACGACACGTTTTTGAGTCGGCAGTAGAAAAATTCCAGGTTCTGTGTCTCTAAAAGGTTACACATACCTGTGCATACCTGTGCTTTTATAGTCCGGGGCCCCCAGCCGAGACCAACCTTGGGAAAGGCGGTGGACCTGTTCCTCCTAGGCCATCACGGCATTACATTTTATATAAATACTAAAATAGAGACCGCCCAGACACTGGAGGTGCTCATGAAGTCTCCGGGCTGAAAAACCTTGGTCTGAGAGGTTGGACTAGACCTAAAGAAACTGGTCTAGTTAAGATCAGGTACCAAATATGTACACACCTCATTGAAGACAATCGTTCGTCACTATTTCCTGAAAGGCTGTCGGATAAGGAACAAGCTCCTCCAGCTCTCTACAGGCCAAGCATTCGAACAACCGGTGCTTTACCTCAAGCGTCTCTCAACTTGGGTCCGTATATAAAGCCTACGCTGCATTTAGATCCAGCTTTGAGGCTTTTTAATGCAAGGTCTGTTAAGTGTCATGTTGTTATTTGGCCATTTAAAGCAACTGTACTTCTAGACGATGTCCAAAACGATCCTCTTATCACTACTCACTAAATTCTACACGAGATCTATGGCATAGGATTTGCTTTGCGCAGCAAATTCCGTCCCATAAACGCAGAAACGTCCAGCATACAATAAAAAGCTTTACAATCAACGGCTCTTGTGTGCGTTTCGAGCTGATAAACACTGAAAACTGAAGCTTTAATGACGGAACTTGCGATGCGTGCGTTATCTTTAATACGCAGATCTGGACGGAGAGATGCAGCTTCGATGATCCAGAGGAAATTGCAGCTTTACGTTATTAGGTTAGGGTTATATCAGGCGGAGGGACCGGACGGCTGAACAGAAGTCTTTTTGTAAAGATAAGGTTAGAGCTGCATGTAAGATCTGTGTGTGTGTGTGTGTTAGGGCTGCAACTAACGATTATTGTAATATTCGATTAATCGGTCGATTATTTTTTCGATGAATCGATGAAAATTTCCATGTTTCTATTCAGAAATATAACATTGAATAACAGAGCAAATAAGTGCTAATTGAATAATAATAAATTACATTTTAATACATTAAAATAACAAATTAAATAATAGTGTGTATACTTGTATTTTTTCTGCTTCTGGATTCTTGGTGCCGTAACAAGATAATTTCCCTCTGTCGGATAATAAAAGGCTATCTTATCTTAGTAAAGAAGAATAAATGCATCGTTGTTTCATTTGTAGAATTTATTTCATTCTTAATTAGGGTTGCCAACTTCTTCAACCCCCAATCAGGGACACTTTTCTCCAGGTGTGTTCGCATGTGTGTGTGTATATATATATATATATATATATATATATATATATATATATATCAGCTGCTGGGGGTAAGGACGCACATGCTTTTACAAATCAGAAAATGCCTACACATAATACACAGTATGTAAATAACTGCCTATTAGACAAAATGATATCTGTGATAGCTTTCAGAACTGATGGAGGGTAACTGTAACCTGTGCTGATCCTCTATATGATCAGTTTTTGAAGTTATACGGCCTGCTTGGATGGTTTTATGGAGAGTTCAATTAAAGGCTTAATTATTTCACGTGTTATCATTTTCCATCTTCACAGTTTATACGAGCCACGTACAGACAGAATTAAGACTGAAAAGTTTCACAAATCACCTGGTCACTTTACTGCAGGTGTCAGGAATCTAAGTGGTCACCTTTAGAAGTTATAAGCTTTTGAAAATAAATCCCTAAAATGTAATACCGAATGATTTCGGCTTGGATGATGACGTCACCTGAATTTGCAAATCAGGACGGAGCCAAATGTAGAATTAATCACAGTTTAAGGTGACTTCATCACGGAATGGTTGCAAAGTCTTTTTTCTTTACAGGTTCACTGCTCATTTAGACAGCATAAGGCTCCGCTCACAGCACACACACACACACACACACACACAGGTCTGTCACTGACGTAGCTACTACACCTGGGAGTTTGTATCAGTTTGGCGCGTTATTGGCCAATGAGGCTGTGATTGGAATTCGGGAATCAAAATTGCCCATAAATCGTGATGTCCCGGACAATAGGGACGGTTGGCAACCCTATTCTTAATGCTACCTTACTTTGAATGTTCCGCCTCTCTCTTTTTCCCACGTTGACGAAGTGCCGCAAGTAACGTAAGCGGATATGACAAGGGGAGGGACACATAAATCATGCGACACAACGAATCGATAATGAAATTCGTTGTGGACACTTTTAGTAATCGATTATTATCGATATTATCAATTCGTTGCTGCAGCCCTAGTGTGTGTGTGAGAATATGTTGGGTTTATCTACTGGACAAACACCTGGTTAATGATGACGGGGTAAAGCAGTTGCATTCCTCGATAACGTGCCGACGCAAATGTACAGCATTGTGAATGGTCAGACGGCCTCGTGGTCGGCCTTGGTTATCCCGTGTGGATCCTGTATCCTTAATATCATCCCCAATCCTGCTGAGACAGCTGCTGTGGCTTGTTAAACCCTGTGGTCCGGTGAAATCGGGCAGCGCATGTTGAGCACTGGACTATATCTGGTGGTATGGTCTCATAGTTGACGTGTCGGATGTGGGAGAAATTCCCAGCCTCACAGTGGGCATGTGAGTGTCAGAACTAGACCCTGGAGAAGGTAATCTTGCCTGTCGGTGTTGTTTTGTTCCTGGGGACATCGAGATGGGTGACGAACCCCCTCTTTTGTGCCACCAGCAAACCCTTTACAGGTATACAGGCTGTCTCGGCGTGACTTGGCATTAGCAGACCCGGTTCCAAACAGATTGTAGTAAAAGTTCTGCCGACTTCAAGGGGAGGAGTGTAATTAAGCGTGCTGTTGCGAAAGACCGAACGAGCTCGTAACCAAGCAGCAGCAGCGCTTCTCCTCTAGAACAAATCCGGCACGTTGACGTCTCGGGTTTACCTTGCCATCTGTGTGCCATCTTTATAGCGCAGAAGTCGTACTTCCCTGCATACTGAACAGCCTAACAGCACCGGGGCTGTATGTGGAGCAAAAAAGCATACATAATGTTACACCACTAGTTTATAGCCTCTCTCTCACTCTGTAATGAAGTAAAGGCAGTCATGTATAATTCAGTTAATGATCGTATGGCAGGCCGGGGCACGCTCCTGACTGTATTATTCATGCCGGATTGACTGGCGTGCCGTCCGTCCGTCTGTCGGTCTTTCTTTTTCAGCACTTCCTATTTCTTCCCAACACAGATTGAAACGCGCAGGCGGTGATCACGGTCGCCCTGGTTGGAGTTTGCATGTTCTCCCTGTGTCCTTATAGGTTTGTGTTAAGTTAATTGGCTGCTCTGCTGTATGAAGTAGGGGTGGGAAATATGACGATATTATAGGAATTGAACAGAAATCTCTTTACTAAGTAAAGTAATATTGTAAGGGGTAGTTTTAAGGAATCTGTCACGTTGTGAAAATGATCGCGATATTGTATTTTTACCCTATCGCCCACCATTAATACACAAAGTCCTGCCTTTTCGGGTCACCGCAGCCAAAGGACGTGATTTCAAGTGTCTAATTTCACCGGATCGTCAGTAGAAGGCTAGCTCAGCTGTGGGTTTCGGTTGTATTGCTTTACAGTAACCCTCTTACATAGAGCCACAGAATTACACGTGCCCGCTCAGGGTGTGAATCGTTCCTATATCCAGCCTCCTGCTCGCCTGTATATAGGGTTCGGGTTCATCCGCGGCGCGGGATGAGGGGGGACGAGCCGACGAATCGGTGGCTGTACGTGTAGGCGTGTAAACGAGTTATACCTGCTCAGAGACGCTTTCGACCTTCCATATATTTGCCTTAACATGCTACGGCTGCGCTTGAGTGAGCTGAGAGTATTAAGAGAAATTTGGAGATGATTTGAAGGGGAAGAGGCTTAAGAACAGACGTCTGTTATGTACAGGAGTCCAAACTCGCCTTGTTCTCATACCGAGCGTGTAGGTGGCGTGAGCAAGCTGTCCGGGACGGCTCTGCCAGAATGAAAGGATCTTGAAGGATGGAGTTACAGTTTGGAGTTGTACCCTCTAGAACGGGTGGATATTCGAAAACAAACAGTCTGGGTTTAATACGGATCGAGTTTCGCTCGGCGCTGACGTGAACGCTGGAACCGGAGCCCGGCGCTCCGGCTCTGACTCCTTCTCCAGAGCTAATCTCGGCGTATTGTTACAGCAGCTCGCTGGGGCGCCGCCGGGCGAAGGCCGCTCGATCGGGACTGACCTTTCTGTGTTGCTGTCCATGGGTTGTTAGCGTTCCTGTGACAGACCCCCTTGGAAGAATGAGAATGTAAATTTTTGTTTTTCTGTAGGCCTATCTCGAGTGCGCTAAATCAGCCGGCTTATGCTGAACGTGATTAGCAATGAGAACATTGTGTTCCTTCTAGGGCAGTTCTCTGCAGGAGGCAAAAACGCACCGCCGACTCCGCTTTGTGCACAGTATAGTGTTTTTCTTTATGGGGGGGGGGGGGGGGTGACGTAGTGACATGCGTAGCACTGTAGGAATAAAGCTGTGCTTAAACAGGAATGTGTGAGAAATGATTTCATGTTGCTTATTTATTTATTTTGGGCTGTTTTGTCCCCGAGCGTCTAATAATAGGGACGCACCGATGTTGAATGTCTCGGGCCGATACGATCACCGATGTTTAGCACATTATTGTGGCCGATACCGGTGTTTAAAACCGATAATTTAACCTAATGTTCACTTTATAATCCGTATATGAACTTGTTTAAAAACTGTTATTAATTTTGGCAATAAAATAAAATAAGAAGCATTAAAACAGGGAAATCAGACACGACAGTTGCTGTAGTCAAGTAGAAATATAACTATAAACGTAAAACTATAAACTCGGCAACATCAGATATATTGCTTTACGTGTAACAGCCAAAAGAAATAACAAATATTCATATATTAAATATATATGATATCGGTTATAATATGGGCTAAAATTCTAATATTGGTCTGTGCCTGTAACTGAAAAAAATCCATATCGGCAAATAATGTATCGGCCGTCAATAGTCGGATTATTATTAGTTATATAATTATTCAAGTTTCCATGTGAACAGCATACGCCGATCTATAAATCAGATTAAGAAATCTGATAAAGAAGCTCCATTTTAGTCCAGTATTACGCTTTGCATGTACACCAGTTACCTGATTTCTTTCCGGTTGCCAGGTTTGCTTATTCTAAGACCTTATTAGGCCTCTTCCATTGACTGTGACTGTTTTTCTCGTGGGATCTGGCAACCCTGGAATGAATTAGTATACATTTGATTATTATATTTTGTTAGATCATTGGCTGGGTGCAAATAATCCAGAATCCGATTATTACCACGATTCGACCTTAACATAATCTTATTCTTAATCTGACTTCCTGCTTTATCGGATTATTATTATTATCATATTTTATTTAACTGTATTAAATCGTCATTACGTGAAATCTATCAAGCTGCAAAAACTGGTCTCAAATCCTGGAAGCGGTTTCTGGTGACCCTCGACTAACTCTGCTGTTCGCCCTCGTTTTCTCCAGCCTCCGAAGAACACTAATGGTCTGAGCAACCAGGCCCGGCTGCTTAGCCCACCACCGAAGAGCAGCTCCTCCTCGTCGTCCTCCTCCTCGTCGTCCTCATCCTCGTCTTCGTCCTCGCACTCGTCGTCCTCGGAGAAACGCGCCCCCAAGCGACCGCAGCAGATGGAGGCCTCGGTGCTGGAGGACAAGCAGCAGAAAGCCAACCGCATCATCTCGGAGGCCATCGCCAGAGCGCGGGAGCGAGGGGAGAAGAACATCCCACGCGTCGTGAGCCCCGAGAGCTTCCCCAGCTCGTCCGAGCTGCCCAAACACCAAGCGGGGTCTTCGAAATCCAAGGCCAAGGAGAAGGGCTGCAAAAGCGTCCGGATCATCAAGTCCTCCAAATCGAAACAGAAGAGCAAGATCGGGTAAGAGCCTTTGACCTGGTTCATAGGGGGAGAGGTTTACTGTCTTTTCGAAACGTTTCAACCTGTGAGTTAGAATTCGTATTCGGAGAACCTACTGGAGCTTAAGTCCTTTGCTTACATGCACAGCTTTTGCTTTTAGCTGAGGACGGACTCTGTAGTGAACACAGTTCCGGGCGCACGGGGACGAGGGGATTAAAAAGCAGAGGATGTGCTTAAGAAAATGTGGGACAGGTGAGACGTATCAATACCCTGGTGAACGAGGGAATCACTGGGACGGGGCAGACTGTCCAAGACGTCAAAATTGAACCCTTTTTACATAAATAAAGCTGAGGTTATGCAATCATCGCTTTCTTTTTCGCTCTCAGTGCGTTATTCAATCAACTGCGTCAGACTTTCAGCACTTTATCATACAATAAGCTTAATGTTAATGTTTCTGCCCGACTGTAGTCTCGTAGAAGTGCTTTAATCTTGTTAAAGGGTACGTTTCGCTCTGCTCGATTTGGGACGCTGCCGCACGTGTGGGGCTGGGAAATGTAGTGAGGAAAAGCCAAGGTCGTGCAATGATTCGTGACTTGTTTTTAACTCTCAGTACCGTATTCAACAAATGCCATGAGATATTTCTAAAATAAACTTTATGTTAAGGATTTTGCCCTCTGCAGCTTAATATCAGTGTTCATATTGTCATGTTTGAGGGTCTTGATACTAAAAACGTCTATGATTCGTAATCATATCACCATTCATGTGAAGGTTTTTGGGTTGCTTGTCATTTATCAAAAAAACAAACCTTTGTTTCATTTTTGTCTCTTGAATTTTTGGCTGTGTATCTTCCTGGCTCAATACATTTGTCACCGTGTGTGCACACCGCTTCACTGGGTTTGGTTAATTGGCTGCTCTAAATTGCCCGAAGTAGGCGTAATAACCTCGCTGTTTTCTGTGATGTCAGCAAGTCAGGCTCATCCCACCCTCTTTCTCTCCTTCATCATCCATCTTCCTCTGTATAGTTTATTCACCCTGTAGTATTTCCATAAGGGTTTGTCTCCAAGTTTCTCCACGCTTTACCTGTTAAACCAGGAACTCTTGATAGTTCTGCTTCCTCCCTGTAAAGTTTGTAGCCAGTTCAAAGCAAATCCAGCGGATAACAGGAGGCTTTAATGCCAGTTGAGGTTCACGTAGGTAATTGGTAGGAAGCAGTGGCACGTGTGGCCAATCGGAGACGGTGGCAGAAGAGCTCCTGACTCGGAGTAGCAGGTCTGATTAAAAGGCGTTCGCTCGCTGCCGGGATCGGATCATTGAGAGCAAAGTTCATATCTGTTTATCTTCCGCCTCAGTGCACGGGAGCTGTGGAAGGGCAAAGAGCAGAAGCTCGTAGGAACGCAGATCGCTCGGGTTGCGAAGAAGCTTGGTTGCGAGCGCAAGGATTGTCTGAAGAACGATTTAGAAATAGTAAGAATGAGGACGAGGACGTTTCCGTTTCCATCCGAGCAGAGGCACTCCGTAGTCATGATCATGATCGATAGTAGATTCCTTAAAAAGAAACACAAACAAACATTCGAACGTCTCAGCCTCGGTTTTCGTCACTTATAGCTGCGTTCTGTAGCAGGACTCGGTCCTATTTATCTTTTTTAATCTCCTGTCTGTTTGTAAGGGGTGACGTACGGCACAAAAGTGGCACGGGGAGGCATCGTATTGCGGAGGCACTCGTGAGCTGCAGGGGTTGGAGGCAGAGTGTAGTACGTTCTGTCCAGTACTCAAAAGGATGTGGTGAATATTCGTTTGAGCCGTCGCTTGTTCCTCCATACAGGCTGATAGTAATCAGTGTTTGGTTATAAATACGAGCCAAGGGTAAGGCCAGTCTAACCACCAGCCTAAACAGCAGCAGAACTTGGTTCGGTGACCTATTTGGTCCCCGGCTTTCTGGTTCCTAGGAACTGTGGCTTGTGGGTTGGCAGCACCATGCAGATAAACACTGAGCAGCAAGACTTTCGATGTTGTGACGTTAGTCCAAGATGTATCCTAGTTTGCATAGTGCAGTCTTGATGTCGGGTCTTTCACAAGTGAAACTTGTGAAGGTTTAGATAAGGGCAAAAAAGGTGAATTGTGTTGCCCAATATTGTGTAACTCCCCACTCAGGCCCTCTGAAGGTGCCCTGATTTATCTGTTAGCAGCAGATCCTTTCCGTCCTGTAATTTGCAAGATGAGATTTGGGGAATTTGAAGGCTAGGTCAACCCTAGTGTGGAATATCCTGCTGGACAAGGACGCCGATATTACGGAATGGGGTGCACCTGGTCTGCGGCAGTGTTTGGCCGTCCGCAGTACGTTCTGCCGTTCGAGACCGGGATTCTGTTTTCTGTCAGCAGATGTTGCAAGGGTTTGCTCGTACAGTTTTCTGTCATTCAGGCGTGAATAGGCTATATATAAGACATTTTATTTCCAGTGGTATTTCTTAAGACCTCGGCTGTAGGGAAAAGCAGAGCAGTGAGCCTCCGCTCTTTGAGCCTAGCCTTAAACCTGGTTGCTCACCGAATGCTCGGCTTCGTTGCCGATTGTGAGTCAGTGTCAGGTCTTTTGTGTTACAGTTCCTGCACTGTCTGCAGCCTGTGGGTTATGTTGGTTACAGGACGTGATGTCACTGATTATACATGCTCCATCTGATTTCGGTTGCCAGGAAACCGATGTTGTCCCAGAAATTGGTGAACCGTCGAGGGCTGTGTGTGTGTGTGTGTGTGTGTGTGTGTGTGTGTGTTCGAGACACAGAAGCCACGCATTTGTATTCTCGGTGAGGACCGGAAGGATTGGAGCGTCCGATATTTGCTTGTTTGTTGCAGATAATTGATTGTTTGTTTGTTTAAACGAGCCAAACGTGTTCCTTCAGGTTCTTGAGGTTTGGTGTTGGGTCTGGCACTAACCAGCTATGGTACCAAATACTAATGGAAAGTCCTCGGAAACATGCCTTTACCAAGACTGTTTGTGTGTGTCAGAGCAGATGTCTTGCTGTGAGTCAGAACATAAACACACCTATTCAGCTGGACTGGTCAGACGTTTTGGGGGAGGAGAACTGCGATACGAGGATGAGTCAGTTCTGCCTAATTTAGAGCACTAATGGATGATGAGGCCGGGGATTTGACTGCCAAACGCGAGAAGAGAAAGTGGTCCGTTCCAGTCATGCCACTACTCAGGATATTAACCCTGCTCTGATTTTACTAGCATGGGCGTACCGGTTTCCGGGCCCTGTAGCAGGAAGATGCAGCACTCCCTAATACCTGCCTAATGTAAATAGGTCAGTATTATACTGTGTGTGTTTTTCCTTCCATATACTTCCAATCCTCGGCTGCAGGACCTGGTCCCGGTGTGACCTTAGGAGTGTGGGGCTTGGCACAGATGAGGAAACGCATACCCACACAAGCCCGGATTAATCCTCATTCACGGCCTCGACTCTGAGCCGCTTTTGTTCGGGCTGTACGTGTGTGTTTACCGGTCTAGGCCCCGTGCCATCGCATTCCTCTCCGCGGGGCGAGGATTAGCGGTCCGGTCCTTTTGCTGTGGTCCATCGAGTAGCACTGCGGTGGCACGAGGCGTTTGTGCTGTGTTCGAGTGACTGCAAATGTGAGCAGGTTTTATAGCCTGTGTGTCGGCATCTAACCTGACTAGGCGTGACCAGGCACGGACATTTGCACAGCACAGCACTCCGGCTTACCTTGTGGGAAATGTACTAGTAGGCTTTTAGTATAACCAAACGGATCAGCAGCCCACTGTGTACGGGAAAGAGGTAACTCGTCCGCGTGTTCTTTACACGCCACGCCCACTTTTGTGCCCTAAACCGCGTCAGACTCCAATTCTGGTTGTAATAAAACTGACACCTTTAAATCCCATTTGCTTTCTCAAGGCCAGAATGCGACACAAAATACTTGGGTTTTTTTTTCCACCTCTACGTTTGTTTTGTGGAATTTAGCAGACGCCCTTATCCAGAGCGACTTACAATTGGTACAGTCTTACAGTCCAAGCAATTGTGGGTTAAGGGCCTTGCTCAAGGACCCAACAGTGGCAGCTTGGCAGAAGTGGGATTTGAACCCTGGACCTTCTGGTCCATAGTCCAGTACCTTACCCACTAGGCTACCACAGTCCCATGGGTTTCATGGCTAAGAAGAGGTCTGTACGGATTATAAGTGTTTATTCTCTCGGTATCGTCCAGCATCATCATTCGCACTTTCTCCTACATTTCAGGAAAATAGTAATAAAGTTCGGGAAGAAGAAAAAACGCAAGACTGAATCCTCCGAGGAGCCGTCCGATGATGAACCGCCGCCTCGGCGACCCTCTAAAGGAGACGACTCGGTAAGTAGCTCCGTTCGTCCCGCCCCCGGCCCCCGGTACAGGGCTGGGAGCGGGACGTGACGCGTGTCTCCGCTGTGTGTAGACGCGCCGGTCAAACAGGCAGGTGAAGAGGAGGCGGTACGACGAGGAGCAGGAGGCTCGCCTGTCTGACGAAGACATGAAGGTTATTGGTAAATCAAAGAAGAACAACGCAAACGCTCCCAAAGAGCCGGCCCTCCAGCTGTTCGTGGTGAGGACATGCAAAGAATTAATGATGTCGTACGATTTCTCCTGTGTGAGCATGTTAGAGACGGGATTAGGGAAGTATATGAAACCTGTGTGCTTTTTTTAAGCGACCTGTTAATGCAGGGATGCTGATATTATAACCAATATTTATCATATATTTACATATATTTCTTTGTTTGTGTCTGAAGTTGTTGACTGTACAGTTATGCATGCATCTCTTTGGCTTTGCAGTCTTACGCTGCACTTAATTGTTGTTGTTGCTGCACTAATTCAAGCCGGAAAGTCAGAAACTAGAATGGCCCGAAACCATTTTTCCTTTGAGTGAACTGCACCTTATTTACAATAATCGTCATGTCTGACTAATGTCTTATTGCGTATTATTCTTTTATTGAGTTGCTAAAATGAATGACCGATCTTGTTTTTAAAGCTTTTTAAATGCCGAATGGTCTTATTAGCAGTTTCTAACACCGGTATCGGCCACAGTAATGTGCTTAACATCGGCCCAAGGACCGGTGCAATATCGGTGCATCCCTAACTTAGCAGTCAGCATTTAAATGCTGTCCAATAAAGACCCTTTTTGCCTGTTTCCAAGGAGAATCCGAGTGAGGAGGACGCGGCTGTTGTGGATAAGATCATGGGCTCTCGAGTCGTGAAGAAAGAGGTAACGCCGACCCTGTAATGTCTGAAAGATTTGAAAAAGTGGAGCGTGGTGGAGTTTCATGTGATGTCTCAGTACACATGGGTCTGTGTTTAATTATTATTATTTTTTAATTCCAGGTGTCCCCGGGGGTCGTGGTTGAAGTGGAGGAGTTCTTTGTAAAATACAAAAACTAGTACGTCTGAGTTTCTTCACGTTTTATCGTACTGATATGCAAAGTTTAACGTCCGGAATGTACCTTAGGGAAGGACGTCACCATAGTCACATAATAGTAATTCTCATGTTTGAGTCTTTAAAAACACTTAAACGAAAGGACCGTGTTGTTTTGTGCCTTTAAGGCTGCAGTTCTCTTTTCTGTCAGCAGGTGTCGCAAGGATTTCAGCTGCGAATTAGATGGCTAGATTACTTTTACAGCATTTAGCAGACGCCCTTATCCATTCAGTCTTACACTCCAAGCAATTGTGGGTGAAGGGTCTTGCTCAAGGACCCAACAGTGGCAGCTCGGCAGAGGTGGGATTTGAACCCTGGATCTTCTGGTCCATAGTCCACTACCTTATCAACTAGGCTACCACAGTCCCACAGATTATTTCCTATTATTATTATTCTGAAGACCATTAGTTTAAGCGAACAGATGTTGATCAGATAATTGCGGTAATGAAACGTCCTGCCCTGTATCAAAGCGAATCTCTGAATCCCATATCTGTAAGATTGTACTGAAGCCAGAGACCCTCTGGATGATTTAAGCACTTTTGAGCTAGAATGTTCTGGTCTTGGTCCAAATCCAAGACTTTCCCTTAAAGGTGAGTGGTGGTCTTACCACTTCAAACATCATCCTAAAAAGAAAGAGGGAGCGAGCGAAGGTCCTACCCGATCAGCTCGGGGTCCGTCTGTATGTCTCACGGTCCCTCTAAGAAAGCTCCTTGTCCCCGCTTTGACTACTTGAGACCTAGTGTAGGTCTTAAGATAAGTTCAGATAATAATAATAATAATAAGGCAAAAGTGACGCAGGCGTGTAGTTGGCCAGTGTTGGTGCCAAAACCAACCCTCCTTTGTAAATTACAGGGACTCGAACCCCAGCGCAGGGGTTCCCTTATGTAATCATGATATAAATGATCAAAAATGACCTTTGAGACTTTGGTATGGTTCTGTAGCTGTTATGAGGAAAGCTGTTTATCTCTGGTACGTTTTCTTTGCCAGTCCCCTCTAGTTTGTTGATCAGGGGTTCGGATTTGGGTTTATGTAATTTGGGTCAAAATTGTACGAGCTCTTTCTAAGCGGAGCGGATTGATCCAGGATCTGTTAAACCTGAGATCACTGTGTGATCCGTGTGCATCGTGGATTAAGACAGATGAAGCCTAATGAATGTCAAGATCAGAGAGCTGCTGCCCATGAGTGGGCGTGTTTACGACTGCAATGCAAATGGTAATGTTTTTCCTTCCTTCATTAATAAATGTGTGTGTGTGTGTGTGTGTGTGTGCGCAGCTCTTATCTGCATTGTGAGTGGGCCACAGAGCAGCATTTGGAGAAGGACAAGCGGATCCAGCAGAAAATCAAGCGCTTTAAGGTTAAGCAGGCCCAGAGAGCGCTCTTCTTCGCTGATGTAAGTGCCGCGTGAATGTGGGCCGGCGCTAAAACGCTCCGCGGGTCTTTTTGTTCCGATGATTGTAATGATTGTTCCTGCGGCAGATGGAGGAGGAGCCGTTCAATCCTGATTATGTGGAAGTGGACCGAGTGCTGGAGGTTTCTTACTGTCAGGACAAGGACACTGGAGAGGTAGGAGTGTGTGTTCTGAGCACAAACAATGACTCTGACACGTTTGTTTGGTCGCTGTTACCTATTAAGACAAAAATATAATGGTTAAAATATTAAATTAGCTACCGGTCGCTCACTGGTGTCCGAATTAAAGGCATTACTTGTGAGGTTGTGTTTCTAGTCGCAGTTCTGGAGCCTTCGAGTGTGTTATGAGCCGTGTCAGGAAAGTTATTTTAAAAAAAATCTGTTACAAAACACTAAGTTAACTAACTAAATCCCGAATTAATTCGTTTTGATTAGAAAGTGCAGGAATGTCAGGCTAATAGTCTGTTAAATGCTTTATTTAAGAAAAATAACAGTTTTCCAGAGGCAGTTACACATCTGCCCAGCAGATGTCGCCAAATCAATATAAAACTCAGAATATTTTTTTAGTACCTCAGATTTTAGTTGCATTTCAGAGCCAGCTGGTTAATTGGCCCGATTAATGCCGTCATGAGGCTAATCAGAAAAACCTTTCTCTCCTGCATTACAGCTTCCAGCTCTTACCTGGGACTTGGATTAAAAACAAAAAAATGCTGCTTCAGTGTGCATTAAGCTATCTTTTTGCAAGTATTTGCACATTTCCTGTCTTACCCAGAAACAAGGAAATGTTATGTGGTAATGAATGTTGTTAAGTGCAATAAAACGTTTGTTTATTTATAAAAATGCAGAGTTCAAAACGAGAAAGTGCATTTAGAGCTTAAATATGGTCATTTAAGTTCAGCAATTGTTCTTCTTGTATTATTATTATGTTTATCAGTTGCTAAAAGGTGATATCAGCTTTTATTACGAACACCATATCGGCATCGGGACCGGAGGTTGAAAAACCCATATCGGTCAACCGCTGTTATTTATTTCAAAATGCCGTTCATTCTTGTAAAACTAATCCCATTACTCATTACTTCTAAGTTACTAATGTTAGCCGGTAGTCCTTTTAAGCACTTTATTTAAAAACAGAAATCCTATTTGTTTCAGTTTGTTGTTTGTGTTCAGTTTTTCGGGTTTTCCCAAGGCAGTTGAGCCAACTTGGCCAGCAGGTGTCGCCGTGCCATTTTGAAACACTGAAATATTTCTCGAATCGACCGTTTCAGAAGCTTCAGAAAGCCTCGTTTCCGCCATTGCTTTGCTGAAGCAGAGTAATTGGACGGCTGTAATGGTGTACCATTTAGGCGTTTCTGAGGTCTGACTCGACTTAAACCCAGGTCACCAGAGCACCCGTTGGCTCAGCCGTCAGCTAGACGGTGACATTATATCTCAATACCAGTTATTCTGTGACGAGGCTGGTCGTTCTGGGACAGAGGCAGACGGTAGTTAGGCTGAATAACTCGCTGTTCACTGAGCAGCAGGAGCTAGTGGTGATGTAAGGCTGGCCTAGCTCGGCGGTTCAGACTTGGGATTACTGAAGAAGCCGAGTCCGAGGTGGCGGCTTTAACGCCCTGGCACCGCCGGTCCCTGGAGCTCGGCTGCTCAGAGTAATTGTAGGTCGCTTTGCAGAAGGCAGACGTGATTGATGACGTGATGTAACTAGGGAAAGCACTTTCTTTGTCTTTTTTTCCTCTTTCAAGGTGCAATCCAAGCAATTTAGGGTCAACTTCTTCAGCTCACGAGTTACGCTCTTTGCTTTTATGACATGTGCTTATCCCCGTGTGTGTGTGTGTGTGTGTTGTAGCCGGTGGTGTATTACCTGGTGAAGTGGTGCTCACTGCCGTACGAGGACAGCACGTGGGAGCTAAAGGAAGACGTGGATCAGAGTAAGATCGAGGAGTTTGGCCAGCTGCAGGCAGTCAGACCAGACTCCAAAATGGTGGTGAGACCGAATTCTGTTATCGCGTCCCCCTCCAGGCCCTTTGACCCATCTAGCTTCTTGCGTCTCCTCCTAGACGTGGCTCTTTGAAAGCTCAGATAAACGAGTCCCCAGGGACCTGCAGAAACAGCAGCCACTCTTAAGTAGCGTTCTATTCCACCAGACCTTTCTTTAATATCCATGTTTTTAGAGGCAGCCTGTTGCTCGTCCTGTAAGCCCTCTCTGAGCTGTTCTGCCCGGCGACCGAGCTCTGATTGGTCAGTCTGATTTTAACCCAGAAATGGGAACAGTGTCAGGGTCCGTCAGTTTTGTACAAATCGCACTCAGCTTTACCATGTAATCAGTTTCATAATTCGGCGGAGTGTTTCTTAATTGCGTGCTACCCCCCTTTGTGTTTGTAGGAACGCCCCCCGGCGAGTCACTGGAAGAAGCGGGAACAGTCGAGGGAGTACCGAAATGCTAACAGTCTCAGGGATTACCAGCTGGAGGGTGTGAACTGGCTGCTCTTCAACTGGTACAACAGGTCAGTCCGATTCCCTGGTGTTGCATCGTGTTGCCAGATTTGATATTAATCCCCGCGTTTAACCCCCGACCCTCCCTCCCTGCAGGCGTAACTGTATCTTGGCTGACGAGATGGGTCTGGGGAAAACCATTCAGTCGCTCACGTTCCTGCAGGAGATCCTCTACACTGGGATCAAGGGGCCCTTCCTGATCATCGCCCCCCTCTCCACCATCGCCAACTGGGAGCGCGAGTTCCGCACATGGACCCACCTGAACGTCATCGTCTACCACGGGAGCGCGCTGAGCCGTCAGATGCTGCAGCAGTACGAGATGTACTTCCGAGACTCTCAGGTTAGAAAACGCGGGACGTGACGTACAGTTAGCCTTTGCTGTGGCTCGGCGGTTTCCGTAACGAGACGTGTGCCCGCAGGGCCGTGTGGTGAAGGGCGCGTACCGCTTCCAGGCGGTCATCACCACGTTCGAGATGATTCTGGGAGGCTGTCCCGAGCTCAACGCCATAGACTGGCGCTGCGTCATCATTGACGAGGCTCATCGGCTGAAAAACAAGAATTGCAAGCTGCTGGAGGGCTTCAAACTCATGCACCTGGTACGTCTGCTGCCGCTCGCTATGTTGTGCCCGGGCGCCCTTTGTTGTGCCCCTGTTGACCCGTTCTGTCCTGACCTCTAGGAGCACAAGGTGCTGCTGACCGGGACACCGCTGCAGAACACGGTGGAGGAACTGTTCAGCCTGCTGCATTTCCTGGAGCCCACGCGCTTCCCCTCGGAGAGCACCTTCATGCAGGAGTTCGGGGACCTGAAGACGGAGGAGCAGGTCTCGGGCTAGCTTAACGTGTGCAGCTCGATTCTCGCTCTGTTATCCGAGACGGTCCTGTTCAATCCGGTGTGTGTGTGTGTGGGTGAACAGGTCCAGAAGCTGCAGGCCATTCTGAAGCCGATGATGCTTCGCCGGCTGAAGGAGGACGTCGAGAAGAAGCTTGCTCCCAAAGAAGAGACCATTATCGAAGTGGAGCTGACTAACATTCAGAAGAAATACTACCGTGCCATCTTAGAGAAGAACTTCTCCTTCCTGGCCAAAGGAGCCGGCCAAGCCAACGTTCCCAATCTGGTCAATACCATGATGGAGCTGAGGAAATGCTGCAACCACCCCTACCTCATCAAAGGTAAAACTATATATCTATATCTAATATATAGATATATTTCCATTAAGGTAATGTAAATTGAGTGAATGGGTTCCAGATCCCCAGAAAATCCCCCTGTATGAGGCATCAGCATTAATGGAGCTGTGTACAGGAGCTCCCTGATTTTATGATGCTCAACCAATCCATCATAACTTACATATATCATGAACTGCTGAGTTTACTGTGGTCTGTACTGCATCATTAACCTACAGTTGCCCTAAAATCATTAACACAAAGCTTTTTTTGTAATAAACTACTGAAAAATCTTGTCATTTAGCGAGTCATGGATTGAAAGTGGAAATGAAAGTGTAGATGTAAGACTAAAGAAAACCACTACACAGCAGAGCTCTGCACCGAGCGAGACCTAGTGACTCTGAATCGTGAATCATGAATCGAGTCAACTTTACGTGGGTGCGTCCAGAACCGAGGTGTGTATGTACATAAATAAGGAAGGTTTATTCCCTATGCCTGCCTTAATTTCACTCCCCCGACAGTACTGGGTGTGTCCGAAATCCTGGGTGTGCCAGCAGCCTTTTGTATCGAGTTAGAATCGGAATAGAAACAGGAATCGTATGTCATGCTGCGTGGCATTTTGTCCTTTCACGTTAGAAAGTTGAACCGTCTCCGGATGCGCCTTCTCTGTGCTCCCTCAGGCGCCGAGGAGAAGATCCTGGAGGATTTCCGCGAGGTGTGCAGCCCCTCTGCCCCAGACTTCCACCTGCAGGCCATGGTGCAGTCCGCCGGCAAACTCGTCCTCATCGATAAGCTGCTTCCCAAAATGAAGGCTGGCGGCCACAAAGTGCTCATCTTCTCCCAGATGGTGCGCTGCCTCGACATCCTCGAAGACTACCTCATCCAGAGACGGTGCGTTCAACGATGTGTAGCGCCGCCTCCTGGTGGAAGGGGTGTGTGTGTGTGTGAGCGTTGTGTGACGGGTCCTGTTTTTGTGCGTCCAGATACCTCTACGAGCGGATCGACGGGCGCGTGCGTGGAAACCTTCGGCAGGCGGCGATCGATCGTTTCAGTAAGCCCGACTCGGACCGCTTTGTCTTCCTGCTGTGCACCAGAGCAGGAGGCCTGGGCATTAACCTGACTGCTGCTGACACCTGCATCATCTTCGACTCGGACTGGAACCCGCAGAATGACCTGCAGGTAGGAGCAGAGGCCGAGATCGGCTGTTTAGAGAGGTTCTCGTGGGGCTGACGTATGATTTTCGTGGCTTCCTTCCAGGCTCAGGCTCGCTGCCACAGAATCGGACAGAACAAAGCCGTGAAAGTGTACCGGCTGATCACCCGGAACTCGTATGAGAGGGAGATGTTCGACAGGGCTAGTCTCAAACTGGGATTGGACAAGGCTGTGCTTCAGAGCATGAGCGGCCGGGATAACAGCCTGGGAGGAGGAGGGGTAAGGACTTTTATTCCATCGCAAACGGCATGAGCCCCAGATGTTTATATATAAGTAAAAACATGTGAAATGGGGTCTAAACTATGATCTCCGCTCCTGTAGATGGCGCAGTAGAGTGGTTTGATTCTGAACTGGCTGAGGTATCGATGTTGTGGGATGTGCTGAGACGAGTCGGGTCGTATGTCAGCTGTTTGTATGTCTTCAGTGAACTATGTGGAATCTCTCTCTCTTTTTCTGGTAGAATATCCAGCAACAGCTCAATAAGAAAGAGATCGAGGACCTGCTGAGGCGTGGGGCGTACGGCGCGCTCATGGACGAGGAAGATGAGGGTGCGAAGTTCTGCGAGGAGGATATCGACCAGATCCTCCAGCGCAGGACTAAAACGATCACCATCGAGTCCGAGGGCCGCGGGTCCACGTTCGCCAAGGTGGACCAGTTTGTATCTTTAATAGACTAAGATGTTAGAGCGGAGTTACAGGATGATTCTAAGACCATTTCCAAGCTGTCTTTGAAGTGATGAGTCGTTTGACGGAGGAATTGTGTCGGGGTTTATAGTGAGATTACATGCAGGAACATGTGACTGATGCAAGTCAAGCTTTTGTTTTGTGAATGTTTATGTACAAGCTCCTTAAACTGAGGTGATTTGAGTTTGATTGTTTTCTACTCTAATATTACAGGCCAGTTTCGTAGCCTCCGGGAACCGTACGGATATCTCTCTGGACGACCCCAACTTCTGGGACAAATGGGCCAAGAAGGCCGAGATCGATCTGGACTCGGCCAACGGCAGAGTGAGTGGATGTTTGGGAAGCGTTTGCAGAGTTATAATGGCTTTTAGTGAGGAAAAATGTCGGTTTTTACAATGGAAAGACAAGGGAAAACTCCTGAAGTGTTATAAGGAAGGAACAGGACCAAGAGTCAAAGTTACCCAGCCTCCTTGGACAGCTCAGAAGTCCGTAATGGTTTAAATAAACAGAAGCTAAATGTAGAAATTAGAAATATATATGGTGTAAGAAATGAAAGAGAGACCAGTGTTAGGAAGAGTATAATAAAGTAGAAAGTAATATATGTAATAAATATAAAGCTTTTCCCTGTAGTAGTTATGAAGGATCACATTACAGTGTGCTGAGCGACAGGGAGAAGCCCCGAGCTGGAACTTTTCTCTCTTCCAAAAACGTGCTTTTGCATTATTGTCCATTTCAGGATGCAAAAATTTGGAGTTGCGGTGAAATGCAACCAACAATAGCCTGCAATCTGGAGCTGTTTTCTACTAATAGATAAAGAATTCATAATAAAGCAAGCTTTGTGATACTTATTTTAACGCATGGTATGGAAATTCGTCCGTTTGTAACACCCCTGTGATGCGGCGGTGTCTTTCTCCGGCCCCACAGAACAGCCTGGTTATCGACACGCCCAGGGTGCGCAAGCAGACGAGGCCGTTCAGTGCCACCAAAGACGAGCTGGCCGAGCTTTCAGAGGGCGAGAGCAGCGGAGACGACAAACCCAAGCTCCGGCGCCCGCACGACCGTCTGAACAGCTACGGCCGCACCGAGTGCTTCAGGGTGGAGAAGAACCTCCTGGTGTATGGGTGAGTGCTGCTTAGTGGTGTGGGGGGCTTAGGTGGGGAGAGGGAACGCACTAACGCCGACCGGTGCCCCGATTTAGGTGGGGCCGCTGGAGGGACATCCTTCAGCACGGCCGCTTCAAGAGGCAGCTGAGCGAGAGGGACGTGGAGTGGATCTGTAGGGCGCTGCTCGCCTACTGCCTGGTGCACTACAGGGGAGACGACAAAATCAAGAGCTTCATGTGGGACCTGATCGCCCCCACGGAGGACGGCAGGACCAAAGAGCTCCAGAACCACCTGGGTACGGCACGGGTCGGTGTCGAAGGGGTTTTGGCGCGAGTGACCCGGGCTGCTCACCCACAGCTGTGCTTTCTCCCCTCAGGACTCTCGACGCCGGTCCCTCGGGGCAGGAAGGGGAAGAAGATGAAGAACCAGTCGAGCGGCTTCGACATTCAGAAGGCCGAGTGGATCAGGAAGCACAACCCCGAGCACATGCTGTCCGACGACGGGTACAAGAAACACCTAAAGCATCACTGCAACAAGTAGGCCTACTTCAGCTCTCTCTGTTTTTTTTGCTAGGAGTTGTGTTTGCATTGCAGTCGTGATCTTTGGACCGAAATAGTCCATTAGCAGTGGATTAATCAGAAGATTAGAAGTGTGTTTGGAGATTTGTGGAAGTTTTGTGTACAGTAGATGCTGAGATTTCTCACAATTTCTAGCATCTATTCATGCAAGTGCGTACCGACTACTGTTTTGTTTTTGTTCTCAGTTTTTGGGGGGAATTTCTTGGCTGTTTTCACTGTAAAGTAATGCAAAACTGGTTATGGTTTTAGCCCAATAGAGGTTCTTAAAACACTTTTCATTTCTGTTATAATGCTTTATTGGCATGACTCTTATGGTACAGTGGTGCCAAAGGGAATGTGATTCATGAGGAATAAATAACATGTATGTACAATAACAGTAATAGAAAAGAAATCTTCACGCGCTCAGATTCAAAAGGCTTTATTGGCACGTGTTGAAATGGACAGCTGTTGCCAAAGCAATAATGTTAAAGAGCGAAAAATGTATAAAATAGCATAAAACAATAAAGTAAATAAATATATAAAGGTTAAGGTACTGGACTATGAACCAGAGGGTCCAGGGTTCAACCTTATGCAATGCTGCCTCTGTGTAGGGTGCTGCTGAGGGTCCGAATGCTGTACTATCTGAAGCAGGAGCTGATCGGAGCGCAGTGTCAGAACGTTCTGGAAGGAGCCGAAGCGAGGTGAGACCAAGCTTTCAGCACACCGAGTGGTATTTCTGATGTACATGATGGCCAGGGCTGCCTTAACTGTCCTTCTGGACTGTTCCTGTAGTGCCGTAGAGATGTGGGTTCCCGAGCCGGATCATTCCGACCTTCCCACGTTATGGTGGGACTCCATGGCGGACAAGTGTCTCCTGTTAGGAGTGTTTAAGCATGGTGAGGTGACGAGCACAAAGCCGGGGTTGGGATGTGGAAGAGAAGCTGGCTGTTTGATGAAGTGGCGTGTGCGTGTGTTGGCAGGTTATGAGAAGTACAACACTATCCGCGCGGACGCCGCTCTGTGCTTCCTGGACCGCGTCGGCCGGCCGGATGACAAAGCCATCGCCGCCGAGCAGAGAGGGAATGACTTTATGGACGGGTGAGGGACACGCCCACAGAAAGTACCACAGGTAGATACTGAGCTGACTAAACTGATCTGTGATTCCGTGTCTGTACGTGTAGGGACGTTGACGATCCGGAGTATAAGCCCGCCCCTGCTCTGCTTAAAGATGAAATCGAGGTGAGCCAGCTAAAGAAACCCGTACCTTGATTGATACCGGTGCTGCGTTCTAGATCTAATGTGCGTTCCCTCTGCAGGATGATGCTTCGTCTCCGGGTGATTTGGTCATAACGGACGCAGTGGGAGGTAGGTCCGATTCTGTGCCCGCATGTCGTGTTCCTGAGCCGGCCTGGCACCTCATACGTCCTGTGTGTGGCTGTGCAGAAGGAAGCTCGCTGTCGGACCCCGGAGGCGGCTCTCTCGGCCCGGTCGCGTCCTCGTACTGGCCGTCCTCGTCGGCGCTGACGGCTCGCCTGAGGCGTCTCATAACGGCGTCCCAGCGCTTCACTAAGAGCAGACAGATCCTGCAGATTCACCAGACCCAGCAGGCCGTGCCTCCGGAGCTCTGCCCCCTGCCCCCGACGCTCAGCGACGCCCTCAACCCCAAAATGGCAGCCAAGATCGAGAGGCAGCAAAGGTACCGGTTTGTCAAGTATACATCAAAGCTCTATCTTCTTTAGCAGCATCTTTGACCATATTATTGTCCTTAATAAGATTCCTCAACTCAGAAGCTCCCAGTTGCCAGGTCCACTTAAGTGACTTTGGGCTCATTATCTATGGCGTCGCATACAAAGGCGGGTACCTAGTTGCGCTTTGCATGTTTTTGGGCCCCCCCCCCCGATAGCGTTATATAAGAAGTTGAATGCATCGTGACCTGGAGTTTAGTTACTGTATGGTAGCGGAGCCGCTGAAACAGACGTTTGGTCCTGCTGTGCAGATGGACCCGGAGGGAGGAGGCGGACTTTTACCGCGTGGTCTCCACATTCGGCGTGGTGTTTGATCCTGACATGGGTCGCTTCGACTGGACCAAGTTCAGAGCCATGGCTCGACTGCACAAGAAGACGGACGAGAGTCTGCACAAGTACCTCTGTGCTTTCACTGCCATGTGCAGGAGGGTGTGCCGCTTACCGTCCAGGGAGGGGGGTGAGTCTCTCTCTCCATCTCACACACACACACACACACACACACACACACACACACACGGTTTGTTGCACGGTACGTTTTAAAACTCCTGTCTGGCTCACCTGTGTAGACATGGTGGATCCGGCTCTGTCCATCCAGCCGATCACGGAGGAGCGCGCGTCGCGTACGCTGTACCGGGTGGAGCTGCTCCGGCAGATCCGAGAGCAGGTCCTGCGGCACCCTCAGCTCTATGAGCGCTTGGCGCTGTGCCAGCCGGGTACCGACCTGCCCGTGTGGTGGGAGCCGGGCACGCACGACCGAGACTTGCTGATCGGCGCCGCCAAGCACGGCGTGAGCCGGACGGACTACCACATCCTCCGGGACCCTGAGCTGAGCTTCATGACGGCCCAGAGAAACTACAGCCAGAACAAGGGCGCTCCACCTCAAAGCCAGGCGCTCCAGCCGGGGCACTCGCGCACGCCCACGCCGTTGCTGCAGAGCCAAGCCGCCGGGGCGTCGCCGTCACCCTCGCCGCTTGCCAACTCCACCCCGGCGGAGGTCGTGCCCAAAGAGGAGCTGCTCGTGGAAACCGAGGAGAGATGGCCCGCCGCCAAGCCCCTGACGCCCGCGGGAGAGGGTTTGAAAGATGGAGAGAAGGAGAGGCGGATGGAGGCCGCCCGGACGAAGCCGCTGGCCCCGAACCCGGAGAGCCGCAAGCAGAAGAAGCTGAGCAAGAGGAGTCGGAGGGAGGCGAGAAGGAAATCCGATTCGGACACGGAATCGGACGCTTCTTCCTCCAGCTCCTCGTCCAGCTCTTCGTCCAGATCCTCGTCTTCGTCCTCATCCTCGTCACGGTCAGGGTCCAGCTCCTCGTCCTCGTCGACTTCCTGCTCTTCCGGCTCGTCGTCCTCGTCCTCGTCGTCCTCCTCCTCTGAAGATAGCGACAGAGAAGGCGTTCCCAAGAGCGGTGAGTAACAGCTGTACTTCCTGTACGTCGGTAGAAATCGGCGCGTTTTGAGCCCATTAGGTCTGTGCTGAAGATTCGATACAGCAAAATATCGCAGTATTTATATTTGTGACTTGCATCGACCTTTCAGCTCTAAATATTTTTTGTAGCGGAAATAAAAACTCTGATCGTACACCATGTCTTAGATTTTAGCTGCTTTTATATTTTCGGTTCACTGTGTGGTATATCACAATATATCGTGATATCATCGTATTGTGCAGTACCCGCCCCTACTTTACATTCCCTTGAGTAGTCCGATAGCAGGAAAGCTCCCTGACTCATTCAGTGATCGGGTTTCTGCTATGTGACCAGACGATGATCTGACAGAAAGATCTGATGCAGACTTCAAACTTTAATATGAAATAAAGAAATTCAGCATTTTCTTACTGCGTTTCAGTTTCCCCCAAAAATCTTTGGTGCTGCGTTTAATTCCACGGTTGCCAGATCCTGTGGGAGACCTAAACAACCGGGTCAAAGCACAAAAGAAGCAGAGTTTCCTAGAATAAGAGGACCTGGCAACCGCCATCACATCTACTGAGATTTCTTAAACACAGTACTAACAATAATTCTAAATTTAAAGTAAAAGCAGACTCCTGTATCGGTAGTTGTGCATTGGAATCGGATCGGAACTGACAAAATGTGGCTCCGCCCCTCACTGGTTTAATTCCAGGGTTGCCAGATCCCATGGGAGAAATAAGCAAGTGTGAAGGTTCTTAAATTAAGAGGACTTGGCAACCCTCCATGCATTTTCCGAGCTAAAATCCCCCATTTCTAGATCGGAGTGTGCTGTTTACTAATAACATTGTTTAATGGTCATAATAACTGCAGAAATAATTGCAAATTGGTGTCAGATAATTGAGTCAATGGCCAACTTTCTGTAAGCGAACAGTTTACTATATAATTAAATTTTAATTATGCGTTTAATTATATTTTCAACCTCAGGTAGGAAGCTATAATGGATATTGTTTACAAAATTGATTTTGGGCCCTGCTATAGTATTACCTTTAGGACTGTTGTTTATTCTCTTCATTGTGTGTGTGTGTGTGTGTGTGTGTGTGTGCGTGTGTGTGTGCGTGTGTGTGTGCGTGTGTGTGTGCGTGTGTGTGTGCGTGTGTGTGTGCGTGTGCGTGTGTGTGTGTGTGTGTGCGCGTAGCCGCGGCAGTAGCCGGTATAAAAGGCTTCGACGAGGACAGTATAGCGTCTCACAGCACTACTCATGATGACACTCAGGACAGTCACGTGACCAACGGCACTGCTAACCTCACCCACCCGTTCCACGGAGGAGGCTACATGCTCGCTGCTTCCTACTGGCCGAAGGTAAGCGCTCGCGGCCGAGTCCTCGGGGCGGTCGGCGTGAGGTCGGGCCTCACACAGTGTCGTCCCTCCTTTGCAGGACCGTGTGATGATAAACCGACTGGACAGTATTTGCCAGGCGGTGTTGAAGGGCAAGTGGCCCGGGTCTCGGCGCGTCTACGAGGGAAGCGCGGTGTCCTCGTTTTACACCACCAAGCTCCTGGACAGCGCGGCCTCCCTGGCTGACGACCCCGCGGCCTCCCCTCAGGGCTCAAAGGTGAAGAAGCTTGATGCAGACAGAGAGAAGGAGTTCTCGGTCAAAATCAATGACGTATGTTTGTTTTAAGTTCTCCCCTACCCCCCCTCCTCCCAGACGCCGAGCTGCAGCGGCTAGTGCAGCGTCAGGCGCGCTTCTGCTTCTGCTTCTGCTTTTGGGTTCGTTTCACCCCGCCCTCTCCTGTTCCCTGCTAACATTTTCGGCGCCTTCTTTTATGACTAATCGCCATTTTTCGCTTGGCCTGCTATCGAGATGTATTTGGGCTGTGTTCAAAACTGTTCCGTTTGACAGATCTGGTGCCTTTCTATTTTTACAATGCAGCGTATAGTTATCCAAGGACAAGAGCAGCCTAGGGCGACAGTGGCAAGGAAAAACTCCCTAAACATTATAAGGACCAAGACTCAAAAAGGGACCTGACCTCCTTGGGTGGCTTAGATATTAGTATGTAAGAAGTCAACTAAATGATCTAATTAATAAGTTTATAGCAGTAGCTTCAATAAACAGAAGCTTGATATGAAAAATGTGCATATAGGCCTTATTTCGTCAAGCTTGGTTAGTTCCTTATGATATTTAGGGATTTTCCTTGCCGCTGTCGCCCTAGGCTTGCTCGGTTTGAGATTGGGCTTAGATATTAGAAGATAATATTAAAATTGTAAAGCTGCTTTGAGACCATGACTGGTGAAATAAATCTGACTTGGTGAATGAAGAACCAGACCTCAGGAATTCTAACGCTTAGTCGACCATTTTGGACCTCGTGGTGACCAGGGAACAGTTTAGAGTGCAGCCCTCGATTTATTTCTACTCCACAGCTGATCTCTGATGGCTTTTGACCCTTAGCAGGAAGGCAGTCTGAAGCTGACCTTCCAGAAGCAGGGCCTGTCGTTAAAGCGCCCCCTGGATTCAGAAGACGCTCCTCTGGCGCAGCAGCAGTACCTGGCTCGGTTACAGGAGCTGCAGAACGCCTCTGATACCAGCCTGACCGATTACACCAAATCACAGATCAGCTATCCTCATGGTAAACGCGCACACACACACGCGCACACGCTGAATTGAATGAGAAAAGTATATTGTGAATATCAAATCAACCACTTGGACTGTAAAAAACGAGTGAAATATTGGAGTCAGCTTTAATTATTACGTCTGTATTACGCACTGTTTGAGTTTGAATGCATATTAAACAAGCAAAGTGTGAACGCGTGATACTTTTAATAGCCGAAGCGCCCTCTTGTGGACGTAGGTAATAATGTTGGTTTGAAATGCATGTCCTTATGTACAGTCCAGTAACTGTAGATGAAGATCCAGTGGTTCAAAATGCAGTAGGTTCACTTTTAGCTTTTTAATCGGGAAAGCTGGATAAAACACTCAAATAAAAAATGGCCAGCCCACCAGCGTGCTTTCTGTACAGCCCTGAGCAGTCAGGTGCAGCTGAACGGACTGGTCGACGGTCAGCCAGTGGTGAAGAAGAGGAGAGGAAGAAGGAAAAATGTCGAAGGAGTGGATCTTCTCTTCATGAGCAAGAACAGACCTCCTGCCATGCCTGATCAGGTACCGAATCAGATTTACACCTTGTACTCATGAGTATGAGCGCAGCTGCCCGATGGACTGTTGTCTGAGGTTATTGCTTAGAAAAGTGTCTATATGAGGGTATTTCCATGTGTAATCAAATTTCAGGACATGCATGTTGTCGGGTTTGGGAACTACTGAGAATTGTTGTTTAGTGAAATAAAGCTGTAATTTGCTAAGAACAAAAAAAATAAAAATAAAAAGTATATTAATATCAATTTTGTCTGGTCCGTACTCGTGTCCTCACGCTGGTCCTTCCCTGTGCAGGCTGCCTCGGGTTGGAGCACGAGCCCTGGCATGACCGCCGGTTCCTCTCAGGCCGCCGGACCTCTGGACACCGACAGCAGAGTGCCCGTCATAAACCTCAAAGATGGGACGCGGCTCGCCGGAGACGACGCCCCCAGGAGGAAGGACCTGGATCAGTGGCTGAAGGAGCATCCTGGATTCGTGGCAGACGTCGGCGCGTTCATCCCTGTTAGTAGGGCCGTGCCGGTAACAGATAAACCTGATTAACTTGGTGGGCTCGAGGCGGCTTTGGCCGTGTCTATTTGATCGGTTAGCGTCCACTTTGCTCGTGTTCAATGGAGGTGTGTGTGTGTGTGTGTGTGTGTGTAGGGGGTGAACAAGACCCAGTTTCAGGAGGGGCGGCCGAAACAGAAGAGGCATCGCTGCAGGAATCCCAACAAGATCGACGTCAATAGCCTGACGGGAGAGGAGCGGGTCCAGATCATCAACAGGAGGAACGCTCGCAAGGTCAGGAGTGCTTCTGAGTGTTTCCCTGCGCTCCCTCTCTGGCCGTGTGTCTTAATCGTGCCTTAATCGCGCTCTCTGCCCGGGTTTAGATCGGTGGTGCGTTTGCTCCTCCGCTGAAGGATCTGAGTCGCTTCCTCCAGGAGAACCCGGAGTACGGAATCCCTCCGGAGTGGGCTGACGTCGTCAAGCAGTCGGTGAGAATCATAAAAACACTCTGAATGCCTTTCCTGAAGTTCGGATGCTTTAGACAGCTCAAAAACATGGTGGCGCATTGGTTAATCAGAAGGGTCCTGGGTTCAAATCCCACCTCTGCCACTGTTCGACATTTTCTTGGACTGTAAGAGAGGGTGAAAGCGGCTGCCGAATAACTAAATGACTCGATGTAACATCCAGAAATCCCAGAAAATATGAGGATATGCAGTACTGTGCAAAAGTCTTAGACCACCAGTAGATACCCCAATGGTATAATGACCATATGGGCTTCTGTAGGCTACAGCTACATGTACTCTTGTACAGGCAGTAGAATTGATCAGGAGCACTTTTAGGAAGGGTAGCAGCCAAGAAAGCACTTTTTTCCAAATGTGGAACAGGGGCCTGAGACTTTTGTGTCGTCCTGTAATCTTTTCATATTTATCCCACACCCCGTGTGCTTTTTCATTTTAGTTTTTTTTGTGCTCAGTTTCATCTGAATTTATATTGAGTTTATAATAGGGATGCACCGATGTGGACCGGTATGATAACCGCTGTACGTTTGTGTCCGATACCGATATTAAGACTGATATAGTAACCTTTCTGTATTTAAAGAAGTCCAATTTAAAAAAGTCATTTAACACAGCAATAATGACATAATTAATTTCTAACCTTTAAAAAGATAAGAGTCTTTTTTTGTTGTTGTTGTTGTTTTTTTTAGTACCGAGTTGGTACAGGTAGCAACCAGAACAGTGACGTCTATAAGAAAAACAGTCATCTATAACTATGTAATAAATCTGTTATGACCATCACTGAAAAAGATCCATATATAGGCGAGTTCCTATGTTCCCAGCCGCCTTGAAGGCAAATGTTCTATTGGTTCTCTTGACATGCTTTTATTCAGCACTTTGCCCTCTGTAATCCTCCCCCCGTTTCGCAGGGCTACCTCCCCGAGAGCATGTTCGACCGCATCCTGACGGGCCCCATCGTCCCGGAGGAGGTGAGCAGACGAGGACGTCGGCCCAAGAACGCCCTGGCGAAGGCGGCCGGCGCGGCGAACACCAACGCCGCTCTGTCCGTCAACCCTCTCCTGAGCAACGGGCTCCTTTCAGGTCTGGACCTGAACAACCTGCAGGCCCTGCAGAGCTTTCAGCGGCTCCAGCTCACCGCCGCCCTCATGGGGCTCCAGGCGGACCCGGCTAACATGGCCGCCATGCTGCCCGTGATCTCCGGCATGGCCGGCATGCCCAAACTGCTCGGGATGCTCGGAAACCAGGAGGCGCCCGGGAACGAGGACTCGGAGCAGCAGGGCGGCGCAGAGCCGGCGCCCCAGCCCTCAGAGGGCAAGCTGGAGAGGACAGAAAGTCCGAGCGGCGCTTCGGGTTCGGGCCAGGCGTTATCCATCAACCCCTTGCTGCTCTCCAGCATGCTTTATCCAGGGATGCTTCTCAACCCAGGCCTTAATCTGCCTGTGGCCAACCAGCCACAAGGTGCCGATGCTCAGCCCGCCTTTCCCGCTCAGCCCCCTCTTTCTGAGGCTGCACAGAACCAGGACCAGGACCATCCAGGCCAATCAGAGGGGAAGGGCGGGGATGGGGAAAGGAAGGAGCCCGAGGAGCAGAAGGACAACAGCGGCGCCGAAGGTTCGGGGAAGGCCGGGTCGTCTTCCTCGGAGTCGGAGAGCTCGTCGTCGTCCTCGTCGGAGGAGGATTCGGAATCGACCGACGAAGACTGATCCTTTATACGCGTATATAAACAAATCGAAATACATGCTATATATTTATAATACATCTCTTAGAAATGTACACATGCAAAACACTTATATAAGAGCACTTACAAACGTGGTTTTGTTTTGTTTTTCGTTTTCTGTTTGTCCCCCCCCCCACCCCCCTCCCTCCTTGTGTACATACGAGCTGCGAAAGTGTTGTGTAACGATAAATAAAGACAGAAGAGGCGGCGGCGCCCAGACTCTGCGGCGGCTGAAATGCGATTTCAGTGTTGGTTTCTAGGTACCCGTTCTGCATGTCACGGAAACTTTTAGTCTGACGATCCGCGGATCTCTTTTGTGAACCTGTATTGCACAACGATGTACAACTGCGGCGGATCGACCGAAAATTTGGCATTACTGTGTTCTGTTCATCATGTCGGGATTTAATTTTATTAAAGCAAAAGGACGCTGTCGCTCGCGCAGAGCCCTATAATTAATATATTTTGTGTGGGAGAAACGGAACTTGACTAATGTTTGCTCTTGTTTTTGTTTGGGGGAAATTTTTTGTTGCAGGATGGTAGGTTTTCGGACAGTACAAGTAACCTGTACTTCAGCAATAACACAGGCAGCTAACGAATGTCACTGGAGCTGTAGATACGCCCACACTACGCTACAGTACTTAACGCTCGACCTCCTATCCTTTTTGTTTCCTTGCTTTGCTCGCGTCGGTCTTTTCTCCCTCAGACCTCTGTTTTTCGGGAACCACATCACTGTGTCACTTAACTGCAAGCGTCTTCTGAAACGGAGAATCCCCTTAAATCACGTGTTGGAAATGTTTCGTCTGTACCTAATGGACCGTGGCGCGTGTAGAGCACGTGGAAACCTGTACACTCTAGAACTCGGAGCAATAGACGTCATCGGTAGTGGTCTGAGAAGAGTATGAACTGGCTCGATACTGCATTCCTGATGTCTGTTCACATGCCAAATGCCATTCCATAATAAACTGGAGTAACTGTGCTGAGCGAGTGTTTCTGGACAGACCAGCCAGACGTAGGCCGGTGTATCAACGTGCTGATGGTAGAAATAAACCTGTATGCTGCCTCACGTCGGGCCTGAACCCGCTATGCCTAGGATGTGTGTTTTAGATCCAGAAAGCTTCCTTTAATCTGAAACGTCTTCGTATTTGTCGCACTCCTGTCTCGTTCCCACGCAGCACGTTGTCCTTAAGCCCAGCTCTGACGTAAATACCAGGATGTCTGGTTGGCGGTCGAATCTTCAGATTTCCGAGCGGAACTGTTTCCTTATGGGTTTACCTTTCTGAGCTATGCACTACTGCACTCCTCCAAGACCAGTGTTTTCTGGGGTTGTGCCCCCTAGGGTCGGGGGTCCGGTCTGTTTTTATCAGGTTATACTCGTGTGTGTGTGTATATAAAGTAAAGTAAAGCAGAGATGGCTCCTAACACACACTCCCTGCTTATGTTTTTACTTTTTAGTTTTTGTCCCCCACATTTTAACCTGTCAGGTTTGTCCCGGACCCTTCTTGAATTCACAGGGCAAAGATGAGCGTCCGGTGCCAATCCTTTGCATAGGGGGTGAGGTCCAGAGCCGCAACCCTCACCCTCTAACCATCTCGGAATGCACAGGGCGTAGACGGGCAGGCTCTAAAATGAGCACCTTCTACAATGTTTGGCTTGTTTCTGTTATGGAGGTGATCTTAATGAGCGGTGAGGCGCAATTTATGTACAGTGTTTCATAAAGTAAGTGTTAAATATGAAAATCACTAGAGATCAGCAGCAACCTTTAGTCATGTTATTAAAAAGGTGTCCTGCGTGCCAGGCATGTTGTCACTCTGTGTTGTGACTCCGCTGTCACACAGTAATGAGCAGTAGTCTTTACCGCTTGTGCTCCGATCCCGGCCTCGGCCTCCGCACTACATTTCCCTAACTTGTCACGTAGAGATAAAGGCGCAATCCGTTTCATTTATTGGAACTGAATTGTATTTCCATCTGATTTGATATGGCTTTATTTAACGTGTTGCCGTGCGCAATCACCGCCCACACCCAGCTCGGTTCCAGTCAGCCGCCCAGGGCCACGTCGTGCAAGCGGATCATAAAGCTCATTCACTGCTGTAAAGGTTCGATTTGTCCCGAGATAGACGTCGAACCGCGTGCTAGAAATGGGCTCGTTTTTAGCGGTGGCGCTCTCGTAGGCGATCGAAGCATTCTTTTGTTTAATTATTTTTACAACGTTTTTGGACAGTTGCAATGTGTGCTCTGTGCTAGACGCGAAGACGTGGTGTAGTGGAAAAATCTTCCGAAGTGGTTTATTTATTGCATTAGTTTCTATGAAGTTCTATAAAGGAAATTGGTTTACCTATTTTTATTAAACGTGTTCGAACTCTCTGATGTCTGATAATTATGCTTCTTTTTTTTTTTTCCTTCACTTGGTCATACCTTTTTATTCTAAAGAACGCAGCACGGATAGACCATCTCTTTTTTTTTTTTTCTTTTTTTTTTTTGATGGCATGTTAAGGGATGCAGTTGGATTGGGTCAAGTCCAGTTTCAATGTAAAATGTAGTTTCGATGCCCCAGCATCTTGCAAAAAAAAAAAAAATGCAGTTTCTGTCGATTGTTCACATAGATTGATGGACAGTATTTAAAAGGAAGTCAGCCAGATACGGACTGCTGATGGCTCCATGTTGGGCCACTTTGAACGTTCCAAAAGTACACATTCCACCAACTACAGTCAATGCAGTTAATTTATGACTTTATTTCTCACTTTAGAGGCAAATCACTCAATCTATTTAGTGTTTTACAGTTTTACAGGCGTACTTTTTGGCAACACCGGGTACAGCTGTGCCCCTCTAAATTGTGTGTAGCCCAGAAACGCCCCTCAAACAACGCAAACGGTGATCCCTGGGGCCCAGCGAGGGCTGACCAGCGCTGGCTATGTGCAGAGCTTGCAATGACAGTCGGAGAGACCTGAACCCCCCTAAGAGGGCCCCGCCAGTAACCGTTACCGAACGCCGAGAATGGGGTGAGTTGAGCGGATAATAACGCTAACATTTTATTAATAAAAGCTGTAAAATAAATAAGGAAAAGCTGCTAGTCTGTCCTTAAATGTGAGGCCAAACACTTAAATAAGGTGACGCTCACCCGCGTCACGTTATTTATTTGTTTACTTTGTCGTTTAACGTTAGGTAAACTAGCTATGAGCAGAGCTGTGACGTTGAGGACGTGTAAGCTTTTAAAATGAACACTTTTACCATGTTACACACTATCCAGTATCAGTCACATTATTCTCTCTCCTCAGGCTCATCGCTTGAGTTTCTGCCACCAGCAGCAGAAGAGAAGGATAAGGTGCCAACTCCAAGTGCTGGTAATGGTGACCGAGTTTGAATTGACTACAGTTCGCCGTTTAACGTCCGCGTTCGGGTCTGTGGGACGGGACGCTGGCTGAAATAAATGTACCGTAGCCACATAGTCTGTGCTCGTGTAATGTAAATATAAAGGGTATTTTCATGAGAACGATACCAGGCATTCCTAATGTTGCGTTTTAATTGACAGATTCACAACAATTATATAAAATATAGTAATGTAGGCTACAGTTAAGACTCTGTGTAGGTTAAAGCCTTGTTTGTGATAACTGTTTAAGGTTTTAAATGTTGACGCGTATCTTGTCAGCTCCTACAGCCAGAGAGGAGTGTGAGGTTACTCTAAGGTTAATAAATAATCTAAGAACAAACTGTCTTCAAGAATACCACTTGTTGGGGACTGTGGTAGCCTAGTGGGTAAGGTACTGGACTCTGGACCAGAAGTTCAGGGTTCAAATCCCACCTCTGCCAAGCTGCTGGGTCCTTGAGCAAGACCCTTAACCCACAATTGCTTGGATTGTAAGTCTGTACCAATTGTAAGTCGCTCTGGATAAGGGCGTCTGCTAAATGCTGTAGAATTGTTCTTAAGAAAAGGTTTTTGTAACACTTTTTCTTAAGAGTGAAGTTAAGAAAAACACTTTCACGTATTAAAAACGGATATTTTCTTTCTTAAGACACCTTTGTCCTTTTATAATCTCTTATAGTTTATAACTTTAAAGCGAACACATGTTGATCAGATGGTCGTTACATGGCGCTTACCTGTATACTCTGTATGCATTGCACTTTAAAGACTCCTTGTGACCTTATACTTTGTTTTTTGTTTAACATTTCAGTTCAGTCAACATCCACCATCTCGTCACGATGACGCATCAAACTCTAGCAGCAGTATCGGCGCACTACAAAAGGTTTGATGAAATCCCCAAACTGGAAAAAGTTAGCTTTACATTTATAAATAGTGTCAGATTATTTATAACCAAACGTTGATGAGATGGCTTTAGGGGTCGCTGTGAGCGTCCTTAATTGCACCGTGTGCACAAAGTACCGTTGTATGTTGTAGTACCAACATGTGGCCACAAGATGTCTCTCATTGCACACAAGTGAGTATAGAAGTATCGATACGGTTACATATCATTAACCAGCGAAATAAGGCAGCAGGAATGCTCAAGTTTCATTGTTCTAGGCACGGCAGCCTTTTGTTATGCATTACATTAGTCATAGTGTGGAAAAGTACAGCGGAACATTACAGAAAGCTTTTTGAAAGGCCGCACACATTCTGTCCAACTCTTAGTGTTGATCTGTCGCCATGGCTGAAGCTTAGACCGACAATAAGTTCAGCGTAATCGGAGCTAACAAAGGTGTGTGTGAGCCACACCGGAGAGGCCTGCTGTCAAAACGGTCACATCAGGAAGAATGGCCAGCTCGTCGCGTTGTCATAGGAATCGTTCTGTGTGCTTTCGCGCTAATTACGCCCGGCTTAAGAGCATTCGGTTCCACAACCCCTCCAGTCTTTACTCGCCTCCGGTCGAAGTTTGTATGAGGACTTTCCCCTGGCGCCGGCGCTAGTTCGAAGGCATTTTGACACCATGGGCTGTAGCTCGAGTAAAGGCGTTAGGGTCGTGGACGCCACCAAGCAGCCTGTGGAGAGGCCTGAGTCGTCCAGCTCCAAGAATTCGGACGATGGAGGGAACGGTTCGACCACGGCGCACAACGACGACGCCGGTGGGAATGAAGAGAGCTGAGGGTCGAACCGCAGGCACGCACCAAGGTAACACGTGACGTTTTGTTATAATGCTAAACTCTGATATGTTAGACCTCCCATTTGTAAAACGACAAACCAAAGACTTTTTACTATTTTTAGGGGTGCTAGAACACCAAGGGGCTAGACACGCCTATGTGGTGAACAGTATGTTCTCATAGTGGATGTGCTGAATGTGGGGGAAATGTGAGGAATAAAGATCAGAGACCATGAAATCAAAACCTTTTCTCATATGAACCAGAAAAATTGTAATAACTTAAATATAATGCTTTCCAGTTCAGTTTAGCACTTTGTCAGTCGTTCCTCTATTCTCCGGGTCAAGGGCGCAAGAATTCTAGCCTGCCCTAGACCTTTATGACTCTGTGACTGTATGGCCAAAAGTTTGTGGACAGCCCTATTATTAGTGAGCTCTGCTATTTCAGATGAAATATTGACGAAACCTGTATATACAACCCCCGATCATTCTTGATCATTATGCTGTTATATTAATAAGTAACTTCATGGCAAGAGAGAGCATTAAAAATGTTTTTTCTGCTCATATTTTGCATTTACAGTGACGCCACAGGAGGGGAGGCCGATCAGTGTTGCAGTCGCCAGCAAATAGATCTGGAATCCACCTCGAGCTCCACCTGAACTGCATCTACTCCATCCATATCAATAAAACGAATTATGTTATATGAAAAAGGTTCTGCAGTGTCAAAGCATCATATAAACAGACGTTGCATTAACTAATTATCCACGTTTCTTGTCAGCTTTATTATAAACAATAAAACGTTTTAAGTAAACTGGAGTGCGGGTGATTCGTGAAGATCGAGGCTGTCGTTGAATGGTTTCACCACTAGATGGTGCTGCAGTGCAGTTCTGTAAATCAATCATGGAATAACTGGGATATTTATGATAGAAATAATATTTCAGACGAAAAGAAGGGTGGAAGCGACTCAGCTGTTTTTGGGTAAAATATGTCATTTTCGAAACTACTACAATACATCAGGTCAAATCAAATAAACTATTTCTGTAGCGCTTTTGCAGCGGAGCATTGCCGGCTCAGTCCTAATTGAGCAAGACCGCGAACTCCCTAAACGTTATAATGAAGGAACCTAGGGAGGACCAAGACTCAAAAACGGACCCAAACCTCCTTAGGCAGCCTACTTGCATAAATATTTAGCCTATTAATGACTGAGTTAATAATGGATGGTAGTAAATAGTTCAAATAAACAGAAGCTAAACGTGAAAACTAAAAGAGAGAACGTATTTAAAGGAAATCTAATGCATAGGCTAGAATATAAAATCTATAGACTGATGAATTAGACCACAAAGTTCGTTTCTGTAGCCTGCATTACCTTTCTGGTCCACCAGATGGCTCACACGTCCTGCTGTACTAGAAAACCACCAGCAGGGGGCACCCTTGGTCTGCCCCCGTGCCCTGTGGCTCAGCCTATTTTTTGAGAGCACTAAATCTGGCAGAAATGCGCGGTTCTGGTTTATTAGCAGAGGCCGGATCGAGCCCGAGTGTGGGGCCACATTGTGCGCAGCCTTATCACAGACAGTCATCACAGAGACGGGGGAAATTACAGGAAAGAGAAAGATCCATTACACAAATGGAAGCTGTGTTTGAGATAAACGCAAAGCACTTTGTCAGGCAAAAATGCATAAATAGGTTCTTATTATGAGACGCGTAATGAGAGGACACACTTTTGGTTCGCCCATTGTTCGGGGCTCGCGCCACACACCTGCCCCCCGACGCAGGCGCTTTGTTATCTCATTATCGATTAATTAATATCCAGCCATAAAAGAGCCATTATCTCAGCGGCCGTTGTTTGGTTCGAATGAGACAGTGATGTGTTAATGGCTGAGGAGCAAACGGTTTCCGGTGGGACCGGATCTGAGCTCGGCTGCTGACTGACGTCTCCTTTACCAGCGCTGAGTGACAGCGCCTTTAATAGATGTCCTAGAGGATGGGGTCTAGTGGCCTGATGTGACAGCACAGACTTGATGTGGAAGTGCTAGTCCGACTCGATGCCAGCCCCGAAAATCCAGTTTACTGCCGGTTAGATTTGCTTCACAGGGCAATAAGGAAGGATTTTAGGAAGAGTCAGAGATAGTCTGGAAACTATTAGAGCTGCTTTCTGCAGGAGATGAAGGTTTTCATCATTTTGTTCCACTGGAGAAATTCCTCTGGCGTGTAAAGTCATGTTTAGCTAGATGTCTGAATGGAGGCTTATTTAGAGTATTTTTTAAAAATAATCCACGATTCGTTTCACGTTTATCGATTTTACATTTGAAAACGATGCACATTTCCTTGCATACATTTAAATGCAATTAAAGAATTTTGATAAGTCACGTCAGATTTTTTCTATAGCTGTTTTTACGATGAGGCTAAAAGTATTGTAACACAAACTCACGTGGCCAAAAGTATTTGGGACACAAACCCAGACATGGCCAAAGGTATTGAGACACAATCTCACACGAATTCAAAAGTATTGGGACACAATGTATGTGGCCAAAAGTATTGAGACACAAATCCACAAGAGGTCAAAAGTATTGGGACACAAATCTACATGTGGCCAAAAGCATTGAGACACAAACCCACATGATGCCAGAAGTATTGGGACACAACGCATGTGGCTAAAAGTATTGGGACACAAACCCACATTTGGCCAAAAGTATTGGGACACAATTCACATCTGGCCAAAAGTATTGGGACACAAACCCATATGTGGCCAAAAGTATTGAGTCAGAAACCCAGATGTGGCCAAAAGTACTGGGACACAAACTTGCATGTGGCCAAAGGTATTTGGGATGCAATCCCAGACGTGGCAAAAAGTGTTGGGACACAAACCCACATGTGGCCAAAAGTATTGGGACACAAACCCATGTGTGGCCAAAAGTATTGAGACACAAACCCACGTAGTCAAAGTATTGGGACACAAACCTACATGTGGTCAAAGTATTGAGACACAAACCAACATGTGGCCAAAAGTATTGGGACACAAACCCACGCGTGGCCAAAAGTATTGGGACACAATTCACATCTGGCCAAAAGTATTGAGAACACAAACCCAGACGTGGCCAAAAGTATTGAGACACAAACCCACGTAGGCAAAGTATTGAGACACAAACCAACATGTGGCCAAAAGTATTGGGACACAAACCCATGCGTGGCCAAAAGTATTGGGACACAAACCCATGCGTGGCCAAAAGTATTGGGGCACAATTCACATCTGGCCAAAAGTATTGGGACACAAACCCATGTGTGGCCAAAAATATTGAGACACAAACCAACATGTGGCCAAAAGTCTTGGGAAATAAACCCACGATGTATGTATATATAATTATATGGTTTATACTGTATTACATCTGTATTATAATTATTAACTAAATTATTAGTAATATATAAACAGTACAATTATGTACAGCTCAGTGGTGTGTGAGGGTGTGTGAGTGAGTGCGTGATCTCTCTTTTCCTTTGTGTGTAAGTAAAGAAAAGTGTGTTCTGTGTTCTTTCCTTACATATCTGTACGTGTGACTGCATGTATCTGCTTCATGCATGACATGGACTGCAGTAATCTCGTGTGTTGCAGGTTTATATATCATTGTGGGGACCAAGTGACAACACAAGGAGAGGCAGATCTGCACATTTCTTTTCAAGGCTAAAAGGCTAAAGATAAAGCCAAAAGATTTGCTTGACGATACTGAGGTTAGACTTAGGTGGAGTTCTGGGGTTAATAAGCTACGGTAATAGTAAGTCAGTGGATATTCTCACTTTGCTAGAAAGACAAACTCGTGTGTGTGTGTGTGTGTGTGTGTGTGTGTGTGTGTGTGTGAATTTCAAGGTGAGTGTGAGTGAATGCGGTTTCTCTGGCAGCTGCTGTGTAATCATGTGAAAGCTGGTAGAGCAAAAGAGAGCAGGTGCAGCTATTCATCTCGCAGATTTGTTTTGCCCGAGAGCAGCCTGGCAGAAGTCTTTTCAGAGCAAATGGAGAAAAATGGCGAAACATATTCTAAATGTCATTCATTCAGCCGCCGTGTCACTCTGACCTTTATAAAAATCATCTCTGCCTTTTGTAAGTGTGGATTGTGCAAAAAAACACCACATTTTTGATAACAGGGAGAGACTGCATGAAAAGACTGTTGTGTTTACGCGTCGTACACATGACACGTTGAAGCGCATCTGTATCGGCTCAGCGCCGGCGTGTTTGTTTTACAAATCTGTGCTCGTGTTTCACAGTCCCTGCTCTTTAAGTCACAAAAGTATTGGGACACAAGCCTACATGTGGCCAAACGTATTGGGACACAAACTCACATGTGGCCAAAAGTAATGAGACACCAACCTACATTAATTCAAAAGTATTGGGACACAACGTCTGTGGCCAAAAGTATTTGGGACACAAACCAAAACGTGGCCAAACGTATTGAGACACAAACCCACGTAGCCACAAGTATTGGGACACAAACCTACATGAGGTCAAAAGTATTGAGACACAAACCCATGTGGCCAAAGGTATTGAGACACAAACCCATGTAGCCACAAGTATTGGGACACAAACCTACATGAGGTCAAAAGTATTGGGACACAAACCCATGTGGCCAAAAGTATTGAGACACAAACCCACATGAGGTAAAAAGTATTGAGACACAAGCTCTTGTAGCCAAAAGTATTGGGACTCAAGCCCACAAACCTACATGTGGCCAAAATTATTGAGACGCAAACCCACATGAAGTCAAAAGTTTTGGGACACAATGTATGTGGCCAAAAGTATTGAGACACAACCCACAAGAGGTCAAAAGTATTGAGACATAAGCCTACATGTGGCCAAAAGTATTGAGACACAAACCCACATAAGGTCAAAATTATTGGGAACACAAATCCACATAGCCAAAAGTATTGGGACACAAACCCACATGTGGCCAAAAGTATTGGGACACAAACTCACATGAGGCCAAAAGTATTGGGACACAAACCCACATGTAACACCACTGTCCATATCATAGCGTAGCGTTCCTTAATGCTGTACGCGACCGCGACCACGGCTTTTCCTCACTACATTTCCCAGCGCTCATCACTCCCGCCATGTGACGTAGGGAGTCCAAATCGTATCTTAAACATGCATAAAACACTTACACTACATACCCGAGTACAGTTGGGCAAAATCATTGGGCACTTTTATAATCAAATGTCGAGTATCTGAGGTCATTTATTGCATAATGTACTGAAAGCGGAATAACAAAATGATGATTGTGCACCCATGGCTCTTCCTCACTACATTACCCAGCGGTCATCACTCCTGCCACATGACCCCCTACTGGTAGTGAACAGTAACAGAGTAATGTAATTTCTTACTATACTTCAGTAGTTTTTTCTTGTGTCTTTACTGATGTATTTCCATTTTGGGTGATTTTTTACTTTAGTCTTATTCTAAATCTTTTACTAAATATCTGACTTTTTACTCCATGCGAAATCTGTCGATCCTTTTGGCTTATGTGCGCATAAAAACATAATAGATAAAAAGTGAAAGAAGCAAGAAGCAAGCACCAATCAAGGCTTGGGGTACTTTTGGTTTTAAACTTGTTTCGACCCGTCGGACTTATTAATGACATTCTGTTAAAAGATTGGCATGAGTCATTTCGCCTAAAGTCATTTTCTTAAGAAAGGGTCTGTGGTCATTATAGCATTGCTAAACCAACAAATCTAATGGTGGCCTCAGACTTTTGCACAGTCCTGTGCATACTTAATTCTCTCGTTTGCCCAAGCCTGGCTTATTCCAGATGAATTTTTGTCTGAGGACGTCTGATATATGACCGGAGAGATAAAGGAAGAACACTTTGTACAGTCATTAGAGCTTTTTTTCCTTCTCCTCTCGTATTTACTCTTGTGATGAAGAGGAACAACATTAATGGTCTCGTCTAAAAGGAATCAAGTACTTGGGCAGTACATTAGGCGCAATTATGCTGACATATCTCCAGGGTCAGAGATTGCCGCTCTGTGAAGAGCCTGTTTGACATGCAGCGGCGACGCTGACATAAGAGCACGGGCAACGAGGGCGTATCCTATAAAGGACGAGAGGGGAAAATCCATTAGAGGCTAATCATAAATATGGCTGCTGCGACTGCGCAGACTGCAATCAGATTAGAATGGTTTGAAACTCAGGACGCTTTTTGTCTCTCCAGTAATTGTGGCCTGTTGTAAAACATCACGTCAATGATGGAAGAATGCATTTCAATAACAGCGGGTATAAATAAGGAGGGCTTCGTTCTCCCTGCAGCAAACCAAACCTGACTCATTATGACGGCATTAAGCTCATAGTGCACGCCTACCCGGGTCATAATGTGGAGCGCGGGGCTTGGTGGGAAACGATGCTAGCGTAGCATGACAGCTCGCTACCAGCGGCAGGCTCTGAAAATGAAAATAAGGCCATCACTGGCTTCCCGGTGGAACATCTCATCTCTTACAGCTCTCCGGTACAGTCGGGACACTCTACAGATTACTGTATCAGAAACCACCGTGCTCAACACACTTAGCTTCTCCAATGACTCGCGTTTATATTTCCCCCCTTTTTCCGAAAACCTCACGAGGATCCCGTTTCGTACAAACCGTGGGGAAACAGTGCCGGTGCCGGCTGACCTTGATTTGTGTCAATATTATTACATTCTCTCACTCGGTTCGGTTTCTGTGGAAAACACTTCACCGAAGCCCTGAAGGGTGAGGAAATTCTGAAAGTGTGCTCCTGAGGGATTAGAAGTCCTCCTAAAAGTAAAATACTCTCTACGGTTCTACGAGTCCTTCAAATCACAGCCCTTTGCGGTTTGCTGTCGTCCAGGCGACAGCGTGGCTTTTCCGTCCATGTTCCAACGACATGCCATCAGTCAACTGATGTCTCTAAAGTGTGACTGTCTGCATGTGCTCTGCGATCAAAAATTCCAGCTCCATATACGCACTATACCTCAAGAAAGCGATCGTTTTAAATCGTTCTGCTTAATTATTGAACGATAATATTGGCTCATTAATTATAGTCTAGACAGTTCAGAATACCACGGCTGTTTGAGGCGACACCTACACTTTGCCTAAATTGGCCTGTCCTTCCAAACTGGATGTTTATCAATCCAGGGTACTGTGCAAAAGTCTTAGGCCGCCATGATATTTGTTGTTTCAGCAATGCTATAATGACCATACATAACTTATTGTTGGCAATTGTTGATCCAAAAACTCTCTGTAATCGTTCCAGTCTTTGTTTTTTAAGCAGATCTTAGACTTTTCACCCTTTTCCCTTATCTGAAAAGTGGTTTCTTGGCTGCTAGCCTTCTAAAAACCATTCCTGATCAATGCCAGTGTCGAAGGGTCAACTTAAAGCCTGTAAGGGGAGGTCACACTAAATACTGGTTGTATTCTAAACAAGAGACTGCGAAATAATTGCACGTGGTCTGTATGCCATTGCTAAAATAATGGAATATCTGATCTAATGGTGGCCTAAGACTTTTGCACAGTATTGAAGATCTTTATGGTCTTTATGGCTGAGACTCGGCCTGTACGCGTGGCAACCATCTCACAAAGCAGGTGTTGTACGTCAGGAAAAAGAAAGTCTTGGTTCCGCTTGAGATGCCAGTGGACTGAAATCTAAGCACTGTGATTGGAAGAGACGTTGCTGTCAATTGAGGTTCAGAAGCTTCAGTGTTTCTGTCTGTGCATTATTAGTACGTCTAGCATTTCGTGCAGATCATTCCTTAGTGTCCTTAAACGTTTCCTGTAACAGTACCACAACAATTCCTGCGACGGAGCATCCTCTAATATGAATGCAGCCGGCACTGTAGGTTTTATTAGCAGACGGTAATCAGCAACGTCATTTATTCATGTCTTTACGAAGAACAAAACCTAAGAGAGGCGAAGCTTTGTGCTCACTTCACATATAATTACGCTCCTATCAGCGTTATGCTAATACACAGGGATAAAAGGCCAATTAGAGTCCTAAAGAGGCTTCGGGTTTCTGCTTTTGACCGATTTTTATCACAGCATTCTTGTGTAGACTTTAGTGCATCGTCACAGGGACCGAATCTGATATCGTATCCAAAGCCACTACGTCAACGTGGACTTGGTTCAGTTTGCTACTTCTACAGCCGCTGGGCTTCAGTTTAATTTAATTTAGCCACGGGATCACTACTGACGTTAGGAGATAAGGTCTGGCCTGGTTTTGGCGCTGGTGGATGGAGTCGAGGTTCAGGTCAGGAAAGCTTCTGCTTGTGTCGGAATTTGTTGGCACAGATTTTGATCACACTGTACTGTAGTCTGCGTGTAATAAGGATGCATACATGAAGTATTTTTGTCTAGTATTAGATAACGCCTGGCTTTATTCATGTTAATTAACAAGGTTTTGCGCCTCGTGTCTTGAACCGATGCAAATGACTGCGTCTGCATGTTTCACTTCATGCCGCCCTACCACGTCGCGCCCAACAATGTCGATCAGACGTAATGTAAACGGAAAACAAAAAAGAGCACGTCTCTCAAGCTCCGACTCTGTCTGAAAAAAGCGCTGCTCTAATTTTATAGCGTGTCGTTTCTCTGATTTCCCTGCAGGGCCGATATCTTTTTGAGAAATGCACAACATCTGCCACCTCTTTGCAGACACATTCACACCGAAACCATTATTTCTGTCTCACACTACATCAAAGAGGGCCAGGAGAATAAAGAGTGAAAGAGAGTGTGTGTGTGTGTGGGAAAGAGAGATACTAGCACTATATTTAAATAGCTGCTAGAAGAGTGTTGACCCCTGCGGATTGACAGCTCAAAAACCCATTAAATCGTTCGCTGTCGCGAAGCTCAAGTGAAGCACCGCAGGCCGTTCTGGATAAGATGCACTTTGAGAAAACAGTGTCATATCTGACAAATAATGTGATAATATACTGCTCCGAGTGATGGAGGTAGTATTGGTGTGCACGCATCGTACGGAAAATGAAACGGCCAAAAGTATGCAGGCATCACAGCCGACTGCATGAAGCCGATTGATTAAATGTGGCAGTGAAATGCTTGTAGATATTATTTACTCATCTGGAGTGAAACTGTAACATAGCTCCGTTCATGCAGCCCGTGTCTAAAATCTACTTCGACTCCCCAACCCAGAGCTAACGGACGCTCACTGGAGCCCCCGTCTCTGAGTGTCTGCTGTCCAGTCGTCAGACTCTCATTGGACTTCCATCTCATCTGCTTTTACAGCTAACAGACGCTCACTGAAGTATGTGTGCCTCTGGGTGTCTGCTGCACGACAAGCTACTCCGTCTTCACTGGCAGTCCAACACATGTTTTGTTCCGAGTCCCAAACTGTGCCTGCAAAGAATATAAGAACTGTTAATCCAGGACCTCGAGGGTTGGGTTTTCATGAATGAACGGCCACAGACGAGCCTAACTTTACCAAGCGTTGGCCTGAGTGGTATAAAGCACACCACGTTTGGACTTAAAAGTGCGTCCTCGAGGATTAACCTGGGGTTGGCCAGATAACAGAAGAGCTTGCGAGAGAAAACAACAAACAAACAAAACACCTATACAATTTAATGTTATTTTTGGACCATCATTCCCATGCTTGTGAAGGAAGAACATCAGAGTTTTTGCGTAGGGGATACACTGTGGAGAAACCGTCCTTAAATGCAGAGTCATCACTTGGATCGTACCATTTGCGAGGAAAGGGGGGGCGCTGTATTTCGATGCTATTTAAATTTACATTTACAGCATTTAGCAGACGCCCTTATCCAGAGCGACTTACAATTGGTACAGTCTTACAATCCAAGCAATTGTGGGTTAAGGGTCTTGCTCAAGGACCCAACAGTGGCAGCTTGGCAGAGGTGGGATTTGAACCCTGGACCTTCTGGTCCATAGTCCAGTACCTTACTCACTAGGTTACCACAGTCCCCTATCAGAGACAAACTTGCGACAACTCAACTTTTTTGCTATTTTTAGGGGCGCTCGGACTAGCTTGAACACCCCTCAAAAGGGGCTAGACATGCCTATGGCTTATTTTAAAGGTCGGTAGAGAGGAATAATGATCTGGGACTGTGTTGTTTAGACTAAAGTTCCAGGGAACAAAGCCCTACTCCCACTGTTACATCCCTGAGTGTGTGGATTGTAAAACTGCATCGGTTGTTGGGGGATCAAAACGCATTCCACAATGTAAAGTAGGTCATAAGTTATCGCAGAATATACACAAACTATTCACGAGAAACAGGATTAGTGTTTATTATGCCTTCTGCATTCCATAGGATGAACAAAAGGAGCTTTGTTTTGATAGAAAGCAATTTAAATAGAAAAAGTCAATCTATTCACAGCAACGCATCTGCAGCTGCACGCCAAAACATCCGTCGCTTTTTAGAAACCGGCACGAAGATTTTGAGCTTGGGTAATGTGCGCATCACAGCCGAGGCAGTTCTGACCAAACTTGTCAGCTCTGGTCTCGTCGAAGTGCGACGGAAAAGTCGTGAGTCATACCAAAGGAGCCAGGCATCAGAGAGTGAAATATAGACTAATGCAGGCTTAAGACTGAGCACGAGGGGCTTCGGTCGGGCAAAAGAACAGGAAAGGAATCCTCTGACTCACTGCAGCCTGCTTCTATAACCTCTAAAAGACAAGGCACGGTGGATATAACGTGGACTCTCCTAAATAATGACCGCTACATCTGGTACATCTGTTTTCTATAAGGTGCAGCTTCATTTTCCCCGTCCTTATAAGTCCACGCCGGTGCGAAACGTGTCTTTTATTCGCTCCCATGCTGCAAATATTACTCGAAGGTCTCGGCTCTCTATTTGTCATTGTCTGGTCCGTTTGCCGATCTGTTTTCTTAGCTGGCTGTCTTTCCTCGTCGTACCATCTCTGCCAATCAATCAGTCATCTGTCCTGCGCTACAGTAGCCTGCCGCTCACACCGCGGAGAGAGGAAAAGGCGAGAGTGCCCAGCAGCTGTTCCTAATCAAGCTTTTACTGAGCTCTGATGGCACAGTAATTAAGGAATTAGTGATGTTTGGTTATACTTGCTGATCTGGGCTCGCCTCTTGGAGGGCCTGTTCAAGGGGAAAATACAGTTGAGCCTAGCCAAGGCTCTTAAACAACAGTGTTTGCACATTATTATCGTGTGTCTCCTCTAATTTCTTGGCGGAACTGCTGCCAGTGCTGATGCCGAACAGACCTGTATGGTTCTAGGGCTGTAAGAAGTGGGCTATTGTTATTTGAAAGAGGCAACATGGAAGTAGTAGTGTAGGCATTCTGTTTAGTATGCTAGTATGAGTAGTATATAGGATAGTATATAGATTTTTATACAGTTTTGTAGTGTCGTAGTCAAGACCACGTCAAGGAGTGGCTGAGACCAAGACAAGACCGAGACCAGATTATGATTTTATTCATCATACAAGAGTAAATAGAGGAAAATGGAAAAACTTAGTTAGTTTGTAATTCACTTCACATTCATTACACATATTCATGTATAATATGTTGTAAATTATAACATATGTTTTAATAATAATGAATAATAATTAATTATTATTAATTATTCAAACTAAGGCAAGACTAAGGCAGTGTAACTTTTGCAAGTAAATGATGGTGATGATTCTGTTTCCCTTCTTCTCTCAAACTTAATCAGAATCACAACATACAGTGGTATGAAAAAGTTTGGGCACCCCTGATAATTTTCATGATTTTTCTTTATAAATCATTGGTTGTCCAGCTCAGCAATTTCAGGTAAATGTATCATATAGCAGATGAACACTGTGATATTTGAGAAGTGAAATTAAGTTGATAGGTTTTACAGAAAGTGTGCAGTAATTATTCAAACAAAATTAGGCAGGTGCATAAATTTGGGCACCCTTGTCATTTGAATACCTTTAGCACTAATTATTGGAACACAAAATTTGTTTTGTAAGCTCATTGACCCTTGATCTACATACACAAGTGAATCCAACTATGAGAAAGAAAGGGTTAAGGTGGGCCAATTGGAAGTTTTTCTCCTCTTTGCATCTTCTCTGAAGAGTGGCAACATGGGAGCCTCAAAACAACTCTTAAATGGCCTGAAAACAAAGGTTGTTCAACATCATGGTTCAGGGAAGGAAAGCTTCTCTCAGGGAAAAGCTCTCTCAGAGATTTCAGCTGTCAGTTTCCCACTGTGAGGAACATAGTGAGGCAATGGAAGACCACAGGCCACAGTTCTAGTTAAGGAACTCCCGAAGTGGCAGGACCAAGAAAAATCTCAGATAGCAGAGGCGAATGGGATGGTGAGAACAGTCATAGTCAAGCCACAGACCACCTCCAAAGACCTACAACCTCATCTTGCTGCGATGGTGTCACTGTTCATCGTTCAACTATACAGCGCCACTTTGCAACAAGGAGAGGCTGTATGGGAGAGTAATGCAGAAGAAGCCTTTTCTGCAGACACGGGTGCCACAAAAACAGAGTCACTTGAGGTGTGCTACAGCACATTTGGACAATCCAGTCATTTTGGAATAAAGTGCTGTATACGGATTGAAACTAAAATTGAGTTATTTGAAAAAACATAAACAAGGAGCGGAGCGAAAAAGAAACACAGCATCCCAAGACAAACACTTGCTACCCACAGTAAAATTTGGTGGCGGTTCCATCATGCTGTGGGACTGTGTGGCCAGTGCAGGTACTAGGAATCTTGTTAAAGTTGAGGGTCGCATGGATTCCAGTTAATATCTCCAGATTCTTGAGAACAATGTTCAAGAATCAGTGACAAAGTTGCACCGAGGCCAACGACCTTAAACCCTGCTTAAAATCTAGTAAGGCATTCATGCAGAGGAACCAGTACAACGTTGTGGAATGGAAATCTCAGTCCCCAGACATGAATATTACTGAAAATGTGGGCTGTCCATGCTCGGAAACCATCAAACCTGACTGAACTGGAGATGTTTCTAAAGAAGAATGGTCCAAAGCACCTTCAACCAGAATCCAGACTGGAAGCTGTAGGAAGCGTTTAGCGGCTGTAACTTCTACAAAAGGAGGATCTACTAAATATTGATGTAATTTTTCTGTGGGGTGCCCAAATTTATGCACCTGCCTAATTTTGTTTTGAATAATTACTGCACACTTTCTGTTTTAAATACCTATAAACTTCATTTCACTTCTCAAATATCACTGTGTTCATCTGCTATATGATATATTTAACTCAAGTTGCTGATCTGGACAACCAATGATTTATAAACTAAAATCATGAAAATTATCAGGGGTGCCCAAACTTTTTCATACCACTGTAAGGTCACCTGAATATAAACAACATCCATTCTATCCTTTCCTTATTAAATGTGAGAACATAATGATGATAATAATAATAATTCCATATTTTGCAGGCATGTTAAAGTAAAGCGAGTGGCCATTTTACAATCTTAACAGGTTCATTGCTTGTCTGCACCCAGTGAGTTCCAGTGTGGGTTCCGGAACCTGTCGTGATGCTGAACAGGGCCAGAAATCGGGCAATGTTGAATGCAACAAGAAAGTTAATGAGATTATATTTGATTATTAAGGTTAACGTTCTCGTGAAATATTACGAAAAGCCTCAGACGGTGGTTCCCAACCTTTTTTCCTTGGAGCCCCCCTGACGAGTATCTAAGAAAAGCTGCTCACACAGACCAAACGAATAAAGTGATCCACTGCAAATCTTTATTGGCAAATGAACTCAGATAATAGCTTTCTTCCATTTCTTGTGGGTTCCTTTTTTCTTTTTTCAAGACAGATAAACATTTAGCTAAAAATCAGACATAAACTGGGAATTTTTCATTTTAGATCCCCGCAGAGTAGGTCTGTACACACACACCCTTACAAAAGAATACTAATGATTCATGCTGTGTAGTAAGTGCCCACTCTTTTTGAGGAAAAGTATCTTTTTAAGTAGTGTTCTATACAGGTTTTTTTCCAGTGAGTGTGTTATTTTAACTTTAGATAATGTGCAAATTGCATTTTAACAAACTCAGTGCACCTCAGAGCAGACAAAGCCTCACACACTCCCTGTGATGTTTGGGAGCCATGTTGGGATTATTAAGTGTCAGTCTCTGCATTTTGGGATCTTTATAAATCAGAGCCAGTCTTTCAATATCACCACTGAAAGTATTTATTCAAACGAACCATGGATGATTTAATTAGCGTTATTCAATAATCTGACATTTAAATTCCACCCGTACAGAGACTCCACTCATGATTGTGCCATAGCGTTGGCATTGTCATGATGGTTCTGATCACAGCCGCCTGGTCCCTTTTGGTACCGTTCATCAGGACGACCTCCGCGGCGAGTGTTATTTGCCGTGGCCTCGAGCTCCAAATCTGCGTTACCTCCTGTACGTCTCTTTAGATTCCTTCAGAATGCATAAAGCATGTGCTTCGGCTCAGGATGGGAGCATGGGCTGTCATCGCAGATACAAGCATAAACACACATCACGCATGGCTGCAACGACACCCAACCTCGGGGCTGTATGTACAGCATGCAGATTGCACACAGTCCAAGAACGCGCTCACAGCCCAAAGTACAAAACACACACACACATACACACACAGTCCATTTCATTTATGCATTCTCTCAGTTTTCACCCTCCTTCCCCGGTGAATCCATGGCAACCAGCTGGATTAAGTCCATTGTGCGTACGTGCGAGCGAGTGCGGGTGCGCGATCGAAAAAGAAAGCTGGATTTACTCTATAATGAGAGATAATGTGTTTATATTTGTGTAATGTTGTGCTGATTGCAGTCTCAGTGGAGTCCAGCAGAACGATTTGCATCTCTAATAGCTACCCGTCATTACTGCTTGTGTTATTGCATTAGTGGCCTTTTTTGTGACAGGGAAAAAAATCAGGCGAAAGCAAATGTGCCATGCAGCATGTCAGTTTCGGATTAACCCCCTAGTGGCTTTTGGTGTAGTTCATAATGGATCATCATAAACACCACGCATGATGAGCTCTGTTTTTATGGCCAGACTTTTGGGGCTACTGGAAAGAGCTACGAATGCCATCAGTGTTTGTGTCGTACCTTTGTAACTGTTCATGCAAGTTTAATATTATTCTTGAAACATACCGAAATAAGATCAAGTGAAGCCAGGCATATACTGTAGGTCACACCGACACCCCAGATGAGCCCTAGAATTGATGCACTCCTATTATTATTATTATTATTACTATTATTATTATAATACGTGATCCTTACACTGCTAATTTGCAGACAGGTTAGACAGGTTGGTTAAATTATATTCCATCATTAAGGTCAACATTCTCTCGGAACATTATGTACAGCCTGGAAACATGGTTCCCAATCTTTTTTCCTTGGAGCCCCCCTATGAGTATCTAAGAGAAGCTGTGCACACAGAACAAAAGAATAAAGCGATTCATTGCAAATCTTTATAGGCAAAAATTAACTTAGATTGGAGCTCTCATTTGCTGCTAATTGGCAATTCTGGCATTTAAACCCTACCAACCCCACACTCCGTCACAAGCTCGACTTTATCTGTTCAGCTTTTTCAGGAAAAAAGCTAATTTATGTTATTTTTCTGCCAGTAAAGATTTGCAGTGGATCACATTTATTCTTTTAGTCTGTGTGTGTGTGGGCTGGGCGGGGCAGATACTGGAAAGGGGGCTCCAAGGATGCTCTTGATCCAAGGATGATCTAGAGCGACTTACAGTTGATACAGTTTTACAATCATGGGTTAAGGGCCTTGCTCATGGACCCAAAAGTGGCAGCTTGGCAGGGGTCGGATTTGCACCCTGGACCTTCTGGGCCATAGGCCAGTACCATAGCCACTAAGCCTCCACGTCCTAGTTGTTTGATTACTGATTCGATTACTGTGTAGCCATCTCAGTACCTCAGTTTATTTGGACTAAATTTTCTACAAACAATCTGACTGAAATAATATTATCCTGATAATACACAGAGCTACAGCCAGGGGACTTTAGGTTTAAATAACAAAAACAGTTTTCCCAGTGCGCACCATAATACATTATACACTGATAAGCAAATTGTTATAACCACCTGTTCCGTAATGATGTTTAGATCCGTAGCACAACATGGCCACAGACTAAACATTAAAACATCGCCCAGAGCATCACACTCGCTCCACAGCCTCAAATCCTTCCCACATTGCATCCTGGTGTCATCACTTACCCAGGTAAGGGTGTAACTGTGCTGTTTCTAAAAAATAAAAATAAAAAAAGTTTGGTGCAGCACAGTTCAGCACTGACCCAGGATTATAGAGGACTTTGCCTTGTTGTCAAAGTGTTTTATCGCCCTTGAGCGCCCTCTAGGTGGCTCCTGTTAAACATCCAGTGCTCACATCACCACAACGTTCAAAAGGTCATTAGACATCATTCGTTTGTGATTTCAAGAGGAGCATGTTGGTCAGTTTACGTTGCCAGTTTGAGTGCCATCGGTAACTAACGATATGTTGTTTGTCACGTACGAAAAATGAGAAATATCAGCCTCATTTCTTGTAATAATTCCGCGTCTTTCAAGCTACAGATGTTACAAATGTACCCTATTCGACAATCTGCAAGTAGGGTAGTGTGTGGCTTCTTCCTCTCTGTGATAGTCAAACTACATAAATACAATTCGATTATTAAGAAATGACAAGACGAGACGTGATCAATAAAGAGCAAGACCTGACGTCAGCCAGCATTTGTTTCTAACATGGAGTACAAAACATCCTCACTGTCCACCTCTCTCACTCCTCAATATCTTTAGCTCATTCTCCCCAACCTTCCTTTCTTTTCTCCTCTCATTGCTCCAATCACCTGCAGAAATGCTCTTTGGGTTTATGTTCTCGTAATGGCCGCAGGCTTAACTCTTTTATTCATTCGCCGAGCCGAGTGGATGGATCAGCCAATTCCTTCGTTTGGTGTGAAAAGCTTTAAGGGAGCTTTCTGATTACAGCCAGGGCTCCATGCTGCGCAGGCATCAACAGAATATTAATCCCACCTGTCACTGGATGGGCATGGAGGCACGGGGAGAAGGACTGGTTCGGTCCAAGCGTAAGCAGTATGTAATGATGCTGGCCTAATACTTTGGATCGGTATTGATGGCAAATTCTTATATGAGCAGCTTTTTGTGGGTCACCCAGGTCATTTGCACAATGTAAAGAAGACTGTAGTTAATCTACTGGAAATTTCTTGTAAAAGTAAAAATTCTGGATGAACTTCAACTGCAGTGTCTCTACTGGTTGTGTAGGTGGCACTGTAGGCTTTATTCAGAAAGCTGTCAAAATAACACGTACTTAAGCAACTTTTTTACCTGCTTTTTCCTGGCCAGGGTCACAGAGCTCTGACATCTATCCAAAAAGTACATGGTGCAATTGAGAGTGTGCAATTTACAACGACAAAATAATCTATATAAGTGAAATACATACCACTACTTAAAGCATGAATAATTAAGGAAAAGGAAAGGTATAAAATAAGCTAGGATTGTGGATGGTGTGACAATGTATAAGCATTTTACATTTATTTACTCCTTCCATTATTGTCATTAAATATGTATCATGTTGGGATTGTGAGGAATAGTAATAAACCGAGAGAGAGAAAGTACTATCAGACTACACAAATAACTTCCAAATGACTTTACAGCCCCCACAATATGAGGCAAAATTTCATTAAAACAATACCACCATTGATAGAAAGACAAAACACAGAGTTGATGATCTACAGAGTGTGTGGGGTTTTTATTAACACCAGAGATGAACAAATCCAGAACTCCAGAGCGTAAACCAGACAAAAACAAATCCATAAATCTTACCATGTAAACAGTCCAAATGCAGAATTTAGAAAGTAGTCAAAAGCACAAAAAAGACAGGCAATAAAAACGAACTGCGTTTATCTTTGGATTCCCAGCAATTTAAACCTAAAGAAAATGATTATAATCACGAGTTAAGTTTCAGGTTCTTTATGTTTCTCTTGCATCACTATAGGTATGTTTAAATTGTTGGAACCCTAAAGCAAAGTGCTGTGTGAGATACTGAAGATTATAATACAGTTAGTTTCAACCCTGCAGTCTGATTGGCTGAGAGACGTTACACTCTAAGGCAATAATAATGGCTCCCTGACCGAAGCTCTTCAAGTATTGCTCCGCCACATACACACGTAGCCCAGCAACGACGGTGTCATAATCATACAAGTAAAAGACTGTCGAAATGAATTATGAGTTTAGAAAATCTATTTGCTCTGATTTAAATTTGTTATATGAGGCTATTAATGAGCAGCCTGATCCTTCCAGTGAGCCGAGGTTCATCACCCTTACAAATTGATGAGCGGGAAAAGCAGAGAAACGAAGTCAGTACAGTAAATCAGACGTCCTGGGGTCTTCATGGATTCACAGCTCGACTGAAGAGCAACGGCACTGAAGATCAGTTTTAATCCCATCAACAAAAATGACCTGAATCAGCTTCTACATTTTTATGGATCAGTCAGGAATGGAACGGGAGGGTTATACAGCATCAGCAGCTTTGTCGGTTCTTCCACCGGTGTTAAACTCGGCATCTTTCATTGAACACCATCCACGGCTGATCGGAGGTTCATCAAGCTGCTGAAGCTCTATAACTCTAACTTTAACATTAAGAGCTTCATCTAAATTATTTCAAATCACTAACCAAGGAACGGAAATTAAAACAAGACTAGACTTTAGTTATACTGGTATCTCAGTCCAGCTTTTTTCTGTTGGTAGAATAGTGTGTCTTAGCAACATCCTGCCTTATAAATCAGACCCCTGTTATTTGCTGAATGTAAATAACCTTTCGTTTTAATAAATTCAGATGTATTTTATGCATTCTTTGTTGGCTTGTTTATTGTCTGTATAATACACAGTTATGGGGACATGATGTTCCTGGACTGAAGGCCATAGTCTGATGATGTTTTAGCAGCAGAGCTGATAGAATGGAACTATTTTACTTTGCAGAATGTTGTTAAACAAATCCTAGTTTTTATCAGCCACTGGTTGTGCAAGTTCTCCTACTTAGAAAGATGAGAGAGGTCTGTAATTTTCATCATAGCTACACTTCAACTATGAGAGGCAAAATGAGAAAAAAAATCCAGGAAATCATATTGTAGGATTTTTAAAGAATTTATTTGTAAGTCATGGTGGAAAATAAGTATTTGGTCAATAATAAAAGTTCAACTCAATACTTTGTAACATAACCTTTGTTGGCAATGACAGAGGTCAAACGTTTCCTGTAAGTCTTCACCAGGTTGGCACACACTGTAGCTGGTATTTTGGCCCATTCCTCCATGCAGATCTCCTCTGGAGCAGTGATGTTTTGGGGCAACACGGACTATCAACTCCCTCCACACATTTTCTATGAGGCTGAGGTCTGGAGACTGGCTAAGGCCACTCCAGGACCTTGAAATGCTTTTTTTACGGAGCCACTCCTTTGTTGCCCGAGCGTGAGGTTGTGTTTGGGATCATTGTCATGCTGGAAGACCCAGCCACGTTCCATTTCAATGCTCTCACTGATGGAAGGAGGTTTTGGCTTAAAATCTCACGATACATGGCCCCTTTCATTCTTCCCTTAACATGGATCAGTCTATCCTGTCCCCTCTATAGAAAAACAGCCCCAAAGCATGATGTTTTCCACCCCATGCTTCACAGTAGGTATGGTGTTTTCTTGTGATGCAACTCAGCATTCTACTAACCTCCCAAACACGACAAGTTCAGTTTTTAACCAAAATATTCTATTTTGGTTTCATCTGTCACATGATATTCCTCCCAATCCTCTTCTGGATCATCCATATGCTCTTCTGGCAAAACTTCAGACGGGGCCTGGACATGTACTGGCTTAAGCAGGGGGGCACGCCTGGCACTGCAGGATCTGAGTCCCTCTCGGCGTATTGTGTGTACTGATGGTAGCCTTTGTTACTTTGGTCCCAGCTTTCTGCAGGTCATTCATCAGGTCCCTAGTTCTGGGATTTTTGCTCACTGTTCTCATGATCACTTTGACACCACAGGATGAGATCTTGATCGAGGGAGATTATCAATGGTCTTGTATGGCTTCCATTGTCTTACCATTGCTCCCACAGTTGATTTATTCACACCAACCTGCTTGCCTATTGTGGATTCACTCTTCCCAGCCTGCTGCAGGTCTACAATCTTCTTCCTGGTGTCCTTCAACAGCTCTTTGGTCTTGGCCATGGTTGAGTTTGGAGTCTGGCTGATTGAGGCTGTGGACAGGTGTCTTTTATACAGATAACGAGGTCAAACAGGTGCCATTAATACAGGTAACGAGTGGAGGACAGAAGAGCTTCTTAAAGAAGAAGTTACAGGTCTGTGAGAGCCAGAAATCTTGCTTGTTTGTGGGTGACCAAATACTTATTTTCCACCATGTAAATTCTGTAAAAATCCTACAATGTGATTTCCTGGATTTCTTTCCTCATTTTGTCTCTCATAGTTGAAGTGTACCCATGATGAAAATTACAGACCTCTCTCATCTTTCTAAGTAGGAGAACTTGCACAATCAGTGGCTGACTAAATACTTTTTTGCCCCACTGTATAATCGAAGTCCGTGCCATAACGTGAAATATTGGCACATCTTTGCCAATATTGCCAATATCTCATGTTGTAGCACTCCCTCTTGTGCATTATTTCTTAATTTTAAAACTGCATGTTATAGTGATGTCAGTATCATCCAAATCAACTATATGTGTGTTTAATTCAAACTCATTCATTTAGACATGTTAAAAAATGAATTGGGTCTAATTGACAAATTGAGAGATTAAAAATATAGGAGGTGAGTGATTGATATAGATTTCTTTAGACTCTGGTGAGGTGGCCCTCTGCTGGGCAGGTGTAGTCAGTACATGAGTGATGTTACTACTATAATTGTACTATAAAAAAGTACAAAGAGACAGAAGACACGTCATGTAGCGTCTGTCATAGCAGGGAGATGGATGGATACCCAGTGTAATTTGTCTTACAAATACACATGACAAAGGAATAGCTGCAGAATATTAAGCATGGAAAAACAAACCTCGGATATACGTGGCACCACGCCAAGGCGCCCTCAATCCGCCAACTCTTTAGGGTTACAGTACGTTATTGAAACTTCGACGAGCTTTATGTTGCAAAATATAGCCATGAATCTTTTCCCCATATTGGCACCCTACATGGATGAAACATCTGTTCCGTACAAAGAGTTTTTCATTTCTACGTTCATTTATAACATGACTCAAAATTAATTAGGTTCTGGCTGGACGCGCTGTGCATGCATGCTTGTGAGCTTAATCTGGATCCTGGCCTTGATTTACATGACCTCATTCCACACTAAAAGAGTATCACTCTTGCTATTTGATGGCAGATAAGATATTTGAAATTACATTCTGTCATTCTTCTATTGAAAAGCACTTAATCATACGGGCTCAGGCCAAAATTGTCAGGCATTATAGAGCTGGGCTCTCATTCTGAGAGTTTCCTGATTTAATCACCTTTCACTCCATTTCGGTGTAAGACTGAGTCATTTCCTGACTTCCCACTGCAGAACGAACACACTCAAATGCAATTGAGACTAATAGGATTCAGATTTTATACGGATAGACAATTCCGCCTGTCCTGTCCCCGGATAAGGCAGGGTGCTTAGCAGCCGATCGTAAACGCAGCGTGCATTTCAAACCTGTTCATTACGTTCGCTCCGGCGCCGGTTACTAAAACGTGCATTTCTCGCTCTCTGAACTCTTGGGTTCATCTTGATTTTGACAAAAGTGAGCGAGCGAGAGCGAGAGACAGACAAGAGCTGGAGAGAGAATTTATCACTCTCTGTTCTGTGAGATAATGAATGCTTTGTCAGGGAAAATCCATCAACGGTCACCAGAGGGGAAGAAAACGTCAGGAAAAGTTATGGTTTGTTGGCTTTTAACCCACGTGGTTCGAGCCAGCACAGTAATTGAAGAACAGAACATGTCATGTTGCTGCGCTTCATCTATTTGTATTGATATCTGGCACTGCAAATAGAAATATTGTGCTAGCAACACGGTGCAGAAGAAATGGAGACCCTTTTGTAGCTGGTAATGAAAGAATCAAATGTACAAACAGTATGAAGGGACTAAAACAAGGATGAATGGTTTTATGGGCTGGAAATGCTTTGTCATGACCCGTGTCTCTAATGTATGTTATGTTAGGAGACTTGTATAAATAGCAGTGGCAAACAGCATGTAAAGCAGCTAAAGCAACCGAGCATAGTGTTTGTACTCCCATAATGGTCAGGGTCTCAAGAGGGGTCTCATTGAGCATGTACCCTGGAATGGGTGGGGATCGTGGTCCGAACCATGATGCCCGTGCAAGAAAGCACCGTTGGGACTCAAACCTGGGTCAGCGCAGTGGTGGGTCCTTAACCTTAACTTTTTCTCGTCGCCCAATTCACAAAAATCGATACAGCAATATATGGCGATATATATTTTCGTGATGCTCCATCGATAACACACAGTTTGTGATTGATTAATGCTTAACCTTAAAGCCATGTGATCTATATATCCACCTGTATTTGAGAACAGTAAGAGCTGAGTATTAGACCCATCATCCTAAAGCCGTGCATCCTGCTATGCTTTAGTTTTATTTAAAGAATGCTTTCTTTAATACTCGTACCATGACTGCATCTTTGCATTTCCCCTTTGTTTATACACTTTAGCATGACCAGTGATATCGCAGTGCTTACTTTGCTTTGCATTTAAGCAGCCTAAAATAACGCACACAAATAACGCGAGTTGGTATCAGATTAGAAAGCGATGCATGTTCTCTTTCTGGCCATAATCTCATCCATTGTTTGAGCGCGATGTGAATGCAGTCAGGAAAGAAAAGAAGGAAAATACAGCTTAGATATTCCCAGAGGCTCTCAGATCTAGTCATCCATGACATGTGATGCTGAAGGAATGTTATAGAAACAATGATGTGTGGCTGTTGCAGGGGAAAAAAGACAATACAGTAGCATACCTAAGAGAAGCTTGATCTGATTTAAGGTTTGGAATGAGATAGAGGGAGGGAGGGAGAGAGGGAGGGAGGACAAGGGGGGTGAGGGCGGTCAGAGTAATTGTTCCAAAGAACGAAATTGACTCATGGGCAGTGGAGAGTGAAATGACATTGGTAGATGAAATTGCCTATTGTGTAGCTTCTAAATATAAGGACACAGTACTCATTTAATAGTGCTCATCAGCACATTTATCGAGAAAAGCGAAATGCTGTTTCTCCACAATCAGTCGGGGAAGAAATTTTATAGCTGACTGTATTTGTGATGCCTGGAATCCATTTTCGACTGAAGTACACGGAGGTGAAATAGAGCACGGCACTCCGGCATTATAAAAGCCTTACACTTTTCCAAAAGCTCTTACAGTTCTGCTACATGAATTATCAGTGTCGCACATGTTTTGAAAAAAAAAACAGTACCTGCACAAGAACAAAGAGAGGAAGGTCAGAGTTAGGCAATTATTATTTCTTTTTTTTTGTAATGAGATAAATGTTGAAGGGCTTATTAAGCTGCTGAAAACACTTTAAATTTCTGTTCAATACACAGAACTGATTAAATTAAACGAAATGAAACGACGCACTTTGAAAGCAAAATGGTTAATTACAGGTCAAATTGAGTGGTGATTAGTTCCAGGATGGAACATTGTATTCGGGCGCGCAATTATGATGAAGTCTAAAATTAGACATCCCATTACTGATTATAATAATTATCCTGATCCCTAATCTGCATCTCCTGTTCTGTCTCTTTTTATTATCCATGCTCATATTATTATTATTATGTGTGTGTGCGAGGACTGTATTGGCACAGCGGTTAACGTAATGGACTACGGACTATTACGAAAGTCCTTGTGATGCCAAGCGGACGCAGTTTGGCCCTTGAGCAAGGCACTTAACCTGTTACTTTTTTGATTGTGGATTGGAAGATAGTATCAGAGGTAAGTCACTCTGGAAGTGTCTGTTCATGTAGATACATAAGATCTGGACACTCAAATATCACATCTGTAGGTTTAAACAAAAACATGTACAGAGTTTGGAACTGTACCTATTTACTAGACAATCGGGATCACTTTATAGCGCATTATTATAGCTGGGGGCGTAACGATGAACTGTGCTCGTGATTCGGTTCAATCCACCATACTGAGTTTGAGAATAACAATTTAAATTAATGTGTACTTTTCTTACCCTCTGGTGTTCAAAAATGCAATTGCATCAGGTGGCATAATAAACAGAACACGTGTGACGTCGCCAGACTCTACGATGGTAGCACAGATTTCGGACTCTGATTTATTAGGGACACCAACATGCTTATTAAATAAACACTGAAATGTACTTGTAATAAAATGAATGCCTGCAGATGAGAAGCATCGCAGCACGCCCCTACCACCACTGTGCTTCACTGTGGGGATGATGTTCCCAAAAAATGTCGACATGTGGAGAGAGAGCTTTTACCATTGTTTTCCTTGTCACTTTTTTCAACTGGTGAACCTCAACACGAAGTCCCGTCCGGCTTTACGTGTACATGTGCACTTCCCATGAGTGCAGTCCCTACCCCACTGGGAGCACCCGAAGATAGGGGGTTCTTGAGTGTTCTTAATGCACCTGCTATTACTGGCCCTACTCTTGACTTCTATTCTCAGCGTTTCACCTCCTGTTGCTCTTGATTTCCATGCTCTTGTACTCGCTGAGCTCTTCGCTCTCTTAAGGTGAGATGTTTGTGTCATTTGGACTGGCTGTATTGATTTGTGTACTCCACTGTCAGGTTGGTTTGCTTGCGTTGTTGGTGTCTGTGGGCAGGTTCTGCCATTAATGCCGAGTTTCCCTTCGGATAAACCCATGTCTGTGGATCCATCAGGCGTGGAGCTAATGTTTTTCAGCCTTGTTGCATGCGAACACTTGCCGTCAGTAGTCACTTCTGGTTTTTGTTGAAGCAAGGTACGGGACTATTAAGCAGAACAAAGGGTTCAGTTGGGGGTTTGAGCAAAGCTTTTATTGTGCCTTGTAAGGCTGTGTTGGTTGTAAATTGCTCTGGAGAGGGAATTTTCTAAATGGCGTTAATTAAATTACCATAAAATATTCGGGACTGTGCTGGCTCTGAGGTTACGGTTCTGAACTGCTGATGACTGAGCAAGGCTTCCCTACGCTCTTTGGATTGTACCTTGCAATACTATAAGGTATCGGGCAGCAGCTCAGTCTGGCATGTCTAACTTTGGGAACTCAATTTCCCAGAGTCCTTGGGGTTAATTATCCCCCAAACTCTTCCACCTGTTGGGCAAGGAGGACAGACAGTGACACTGGGTGTTGCTGCACCTTTGCAGAGGAGTGTGCCGGTACGGTATAACAGAAAAGAATCCAAGAGATGTTGGAAAAATGAAATGGTAAACTCGGGAAATAAGTTGATTGTGTGGAAGAAAGCTGAAAGTTTTGAAAATTATGAAAGTATCTTGGTGTGTGCTTTGCTCCATCCGTCAATCCAGTGTCAGGCTACATACAGAGGTACTTAATATTGTTTCTCCTGACTGCTCTAAAGTCTGCTTAGCAGTTGAGTCCAAACCGGGGTGACCCTTTAAATACTGCATCAGTTGTAGGTCAGTCGGGATTAGGGCTTCTTCTAAAACTGTAAATTGAAATGCTTTCAAATATTTGGAACTATGCCAGCTCCGAGGTTAGTCCCAGCACCACCGGGAGCTGTTTGTCCTTTGAGCAAGACCCTTAAGTAAAGCAAAGTGCTTCAAGTACTGTATAAATGCATTGATCAGGCCTTCTGTTTCCAAAATATGTGTAATATGTGCTCTGGTCTGATCGTATATATCACCAGTCTAGCGATTTTGTACATAGTTTCTCCACTGTTCACCCTCTCCCCACATGTGTCTGCATATTCTCCAGAGCTCATGTGCACAATAAAAGAATGCTTTTATTTTTGGTCGGTCTCTCTCTCTCTCTCTCTCTCTCTCTCTCTCTCTCTGTTTTCAGCAGAGTCTCTGCTCAGTCAAACCCATAATTGACCTGGATCTGCTTCCTAAAAGCCTTATTAAATCTCTGAGTGTTTGTGCTGTGTTCATTTACAACTGAACAATAACTCATAGCATTAAAAGACACTGACTGCAGCTGCAGCAATAGTGCGTGTGTGTGTATTTATGTGTGTCTGAGCATGTTGTCGAATATGTGGAAGGTTGCAGCTCTGAACGAAGCTCACACCGCTGTAGTACTAGCAAGGTTTAGCAGTTATGTGTTGTGGTTCCAAATATGAAGCAAACAAAATGTTGTTACGCTATTTACTATCGCAGTCGTGATGAATACTTGTATGTAAATACACAGCGATGAATATGACGTGATGATGAATACATAACACACGTTCAGAAGTACTTTATTTGGTACAAAACCTTGTTTCTACACTCATCGTTTATTTATTTACCATATAGAAGCACTTTGTAACAAAATTCGAGAGGGAAGACTGAGATGGTTTGGACATGTGCAGAGGAGGGATAGTGGATATATTGGTAGGAGGATGTTGGAGATGGAGCTGCCAGGCAAGAGACGGAGAGGAAGACCAAAGAGGAGTTATGTGGTTGTGGTGAATGAAGATATGCAGGGAGTTGGGGTGACAGTAGAGGACGTGGAGGACAGGGTGAGGTGGAAACGTTTAACTCGCTGTGGTGACCCCTGGTAAAGGGAGAAGTCGAAAGAAGAAGAAGAAGCACTTTGTAGTTCTATAATTGCAGTCTGTAGTCCTTCTGATTCTCTACGTATTTGTTCGTGCCCTTTAGTTCGCTCTAAACAGTCAGGACCAGCACTGATCCGGTCCTGTTTGGGTGGTGCTGCTGGACAGCAGTGCTGCTGGAGTTAATCCACCAAAAATATCCATCCACAAGCATCCTGATGAGAATTAGTCGATGTCAGTGAATGATTTCCGTCTTTAATACTCAACGGGCTTGATTTTTTTGGTCTTTAAGTAGTTGTTAAAGCTTTTTTCAGTTTGTTTCACCACAATATCCTGCTGCAGTGTGAATCCATGTCCATAAAGAGCCAAACAAGCAGCGCTCCCAGACTTTCCATCCCTACTGTATGTATTTTGTAGCGTATGTTGTGTCTTGTGTATTGTTTTGAAATGTTTTCCTCTTCCAAAACTTTGCATTTAAGGCTAAATGCTGTGGAAAATGTTCATCAGTAACCCAGTCTTACATTGCAAGCACGTAGCTGTACAAACCTAAAATCATAACATTTTTTAAAACAAGTGTTTGTGATAGAAACCAACAGAAACCTTATAACCCCTATAAATAAGAGACGGTTCTGATCTGATCCTGTATCCTATACTTCACTCAGTCATCGGATATCGGATAGCAGATCCACTTAATCGATCCGTGTTCCGTTCCACATCTTATCATGAGCAAATATTATTAGCTGTTGCTTTAACTAACCGGAGATTTTTTAGTCTGGAAATGCAGAAAAAGCAAGGCAGCATGTCTAGTGTTAAAGACAATACCAGCAATATTAATGATAATATTAAAGTACAAAAAAACCCTCCTGTATTGGAACCTTCTAAATCTGAATATGTCCCTTCTGAATATCTACATTCTGAATACCAATCCAGTAGGACAATCCATATGTGGAGCTTATAGCCTCCTCGTTTGGAGAGCAAGCGCTCGGTTACAACCAAGAGAGATGGGATACATGGCCTGGTTTTATACGGCACTGCTTCTTTTTTACAACTACAAAAATTGCTGCTGCTCAGAATTGACCCTGATGTTATTAAAGCCGTGCGTCTTTACTTAGATGGATGTGCGCTCTGTACTCGGGGCGACATGACTGAGCACAGAGACAAACAACACAGACGTGGCATGCCAAGAGCACAGAGACAAACAACACAGGTAAATGGAATTTCATACAGACAGGGAATAGAACCATAAATCCACCAGCCTTGTGACTAACAAGCTCTGGAACAGCTTTGTGATTCGCAGTACAGACTCTGGCCTGTAGGGGACACTGCAGTATCTCTGCTACGGAGTGAAGCGAGAATAGAGAGGGAGAGAGACATTTGGGCAGGATAAATAAATAAATATGAATGGCCCCTGCGCTCCCATTTGAACATCAAAGTAATCAAGGAAAACAAGGTTTTATAATGGGATGGATGTAATTAGAATATTACAGCTCAGTTCAATTGATCTTCTAGCCAAGGGGCCAGTCAGTCCTAACACACTACCTCTCTCCCGCTCTCTAGCAAGCTTTGAACGTGTAAAAAAATCTATAAAACATCTATATAAATACACACAGACACTACATGGCCAAAAATATGTGGACATCCTTTCTAAATAGTGGCTAAAACAGGCCTCTACTCTGTGTAAACAAAAAGCCACAGAATGGGACAACCAAGGATCCTTGACCTTTGTGGTTATGAGTTTGGCAACTAACCAGGAGGGTTATCATAAAATAAATAATAATACATTTTACTTCATAAGCGCCTTTGTGCATTGTACGCAAGGACACTGTACAATAAATATAGAGAGCAAAATGACATAAATAGCATAAGAATCACAGTTCTGGTGCATTTCTGTGGTTATTACTTTCACTCTTAATACTATTGTTGTTGTTATTAGTAAGTTGTGTGTTCAATTACACACCTCCCACTGTAAGGTCAGCTCAAACGAGTGTTGCTCTGGACAAGAAATGTAAACAGCTACTGTTAGAAATATTCACTAGAGTGGTCTAAAACACACCGTCAATGGACCCTGGAGCTGAGGAGAACATTCTGGAGGACACACAGGAGGACAGTCTGAATGTAAGCTAGATGAAGGTGAACATGGGGCCAACTGTAAAGTTTAGTCGATAGTATAAAGGTCCAGGAGTGTTTTTCATGGTTTAAGTTGGGCTTATTAGTGGCAGTAAAGAGAAATCTTAATACTACAGCATACAATGTCACTCCAGAGACTGTTTGTGCAGCTTTATTAAAGTTTGAGCAGTGCTGTTGTTTAAGTATGCACCCGAGGAAGACTTGCCCATTGTTTTCCATGGGATGTTCCACATTGAGCATATGGATCTCTGTAAGAGCAATAACCCCATGCACTCCTTGCAAACAGGGAAAGAGAGGGAATGTTGCAAAGAATGACCTTTCTCCCACAGTCCTAACCCTTTACAGCTGCTTCAGGACGAGTTGGACCAAAGAGTAATGGCAATCTGATGCAAAGATCTCCACAAAGCAAAAAGGGGCACTTTGGAAGAGTCTAAAATGTATCTTTTACTTGGTCTCCTCAAGACATTAAAGCCAGCACATCCAAACTTTTGACTGATACTATGTATAAACGATACAGAGAGAGAGAAGGCATTGTAAAGCTTTTGACTACTCCACTAAAATACCTCTCTCATTTCTTTGTTCTTTACATTTTTTCCTCTGTCTCTTAGCTTTCTGAGTCACTCCTTATTTTCTTTCTCTCTCTCTCTGACTCATTTGTTCTTGTCTGCTTCTGATGTATCTCTCGTCATATCTGCCTCTCTCTTTCTTGGATGCTTCATTTTTTGAGAGATGGTTTACTTTGTGTCCCACCAAATGGTCCGTCTAATAATTCCAGTATGTTTATGTAGCTCTCATTTCAGACAGGAGAGTAATATATCGATAGAAATGCCTAGTGCAATAATGACACACAAAACCCAATGGACAAGATTTAATGTAGATTTTAAATACGCAGGGAACAAATGGGGTGCTTAGTGCTTTAAAATCCAGGCGTCCACAGAGGCCTCTGTGGAGTTTGCACGTTCTCCCCACATCTTTCCAGCTCCCACATTCTAAATATGTGCATTAGACTTTTGTATTTACATTATTTAGCAGACACTTTTATCCAGAGCAACTGATGCAGTCTTACAGGGAACAATCCAAGAAATAGAGGGTTAAGGGTCCGACAGTGGCAGCTTGGCTGTGCTCAGACTTGAACCCTGGACCTTTGGGTCGGTAGTCCAGTACCTTATGACCTTACCACTGCACCAACACTATCCTCAGAGTCCATTAGGAAAATATCTAAAGTGCCAAGTGAAGTCAAGTTTCTTATATTTCTTTTAATATTTCTGTAGCACTTTTTACAATAGAGCATTGTCTCAAAGCAGCTTTACAACTGTGCAAGCCTAGAGCGACAGTGGCCAGGTGGAAGTGGCCTCATCTTGATCTAATGAGATGGAAACACTGAGAGGGCCAACACTCAGAAAAGGACCCAACCTCCATGAGTAGTCCCAGTACACAATATGTGCCCTGCCCTGGATTAGAGCAATGTCTAGAATTGAGACCTGCCTCACCCCCTGTGGTGCCGGTTAGGCCCCAGCTCGCCATGACCCTGAACTGGATTAAGCAATTGAATGAATGAATGAATGTATGAATAAATAAATGAGGCACTGCAGCTATATAATGGGCTATGTAATGTAATATAGATTAGCATATTGATTATAAGTGTGTGTGTGTTAGGGGGTACGATTGTTCTGGTGTCACTCCTGCCCCCATTTTTCAGTGTGCTCTGAGACCTCATTACTTCACAGATGTAGTGTGCTAATGATTTCTGCCCATAACACCAAGGTCATCTAGTCTTACAAACAGCTTCATTACAGCAGCCGCACCATTTGTCAGGCAAATACATGAACCTGATCTGTTCCAAGCTTTACGTGGTGGACGTTCATACTTAGTAACTCCAGTCCAGCCCTCAGTCCGTCTGCTCAAACGTTCATCTAAACTGGCTTACATGAACACGAAGAACAGACACTCTGCCACAGATAACACAGGTCCTTCAAAGTAGTTGGGGTTGTACTGTGAACAGCAGCTGGAGGAACAAGGATAATAGACTAAGACTTGTGGTATTGGAGACTGAGTCAAGACCAAGACTTTTAATATTTGAGATTGAGTCAAGACTAAGACTTGTGGTATTTGAGACTGAGTCAAGACCAAGACTTTTAGTATTTGAGACTGAGTCAAGACCAAGACTTTTAGTATTTGAGACTGAGTCAAGACCAAGACTTTTAGTATTTGAGACTGAGTCAAGAC